>JARQOD010008577.1:0-35062 GCA_033576555.1 Oophaga sylvatica
AGAAACAAGCAAACTTCTTTACGCCTAATTCAATTTAAAACCCCTGATAAGGGGGCCCATCGGTGTTTTACCAAACCCAATACGCCAAATCGAGAAAACCTCAACACAGACACAAAAGGGGTCTCCAGGTCCAACCCTACTTAAAATGAAAATACGGGGTCTTATTCAATCCCCTTGACTTTCCATCATTGATTCTAAAACCGCTACTTTCACAAAATTATCCATTACCCCGGGTTTTACACCTTACCCAAAATTAAAAAGTCTCAAAAATCCTCCTGGGGGCCATCGGGCCTCCACCAGTCTATTTTAGCCCCCTCCCAAAACTTTTAAAAAAAAGGCCTCACACCCCTGATCAAAAAAAAGGGGTCCTTCCTCCTGGAACAGGTCATTTCTTAACTTTAAAGACAACTGGGTACATACCACTATTTTTTTTTTTTTTGGTTACACTTATGTATTCCTTTTTACATCTATCCCCATGACAAAAAATTAGGCCACAAACAAATTTAGAAAACCCATCACCCAATTCCACCATTTATCTAGACCTTCTCCTTGGTGCTACATGAAATTTTTTTTCCTTTTGGAGATTTTTTCCTACGTACAGAAGGGGGGAACCGCCAGGGGTCCAACAAAACCCGGCATACGCTAACGCCTACAGGATTGTTTTGAGTCTGAATACGTATAACCATGCATTTTCTACAACCTTCACCTACCATCGAAAAAACGCATTTTTTCCCTCATCGGGATTTTCGGGACAATCTACTGGGTTTTTTTTTCCATTACCTTAATTCAATCTCCTAATTACATTCACATTCACTATGACGCCCAAAGTATCCCATTCCCGACACGATGGTAATTAAGGATAAAAAGGAACTTAAAAAAGACATCTTTACAAACCTACAGACGCAATATCTTCTCCCTATTGAGCTCCATCCAAGTCCACTAAGAAATTTGCCCCCCCCCCAATTTAAGGGGTCACACGTAAGTGAAAAATTTTCCCAACGTAACCAGACTCCAAACCTGGCTGATAGATTCAAAAAGACATTAAAAAACCGGAAAAACTACGGGGCAAAGAGATGAAAATCAATCTCCCCCATCCCCCCCCCCTCCACCTATCCCTTGAAGAGACCATTTTAAAACCGCATCTCCCTTTATGCCCAAAAAAACGCCAAAATTAAAAAAAAATGGCCCCTTCTACCCAGTCAACCGGGGATATTCACCCCCCAAAACCCGGTCTTGATCAGCACCAAAACCGACCAAATCAAGGACAAGCTAGTGAGGGCCGGGGACATTGGAGCCCATCTAGCGCAACCCAAAAAAACATTACAACCCACGTAAGGCACTTCCCCCTTCCCCTTGGCTGTGGGGCCTGTTCCAACTGATCAAATCTGACATGAACCATCCACAAGGGGAAAACGTACCCTTAACGAAAACTTTACATCGCCCCAACTTCGAATCTATAAAAAAATCCCTTTGTGGCTCCTCTTTGGGGGAGACCCACTCAACACATGGGGGATAAATACCGACACAATCCATAAACGATGTGGTAAAACGGGGTTCCCCATTGCCAATCACTTTCTAAGAAAAAACTAGGTCGCACACTTAAATTTCAGGTTTAAACCGTCCCACCCCCCCCGCAGGGGGTAACCACATCAAATTCCAAACGAGAGAGACCTTTTGGGGATAACACCCGGATACATTATCACCACAGGATTAAAATCGTAATTGTTTGGTCTGTTTAGTTACAATTGGGATTTTTGTATTTCTATTTGACAATTATGTCTCCTATCTTTTTAAGACCCGCTGACGTAGCCAACATGGTGAGTTCACATTGCTAACATCATAGGATTACATGGCACACGCCCCAAAGGGATCTCCGTTGGTTTCATGCACACACCAAGGCACCCTTTAGAGGTTTTACCCCCTTAACAACCCCATTAAAATTTTTTTACCCAATTTTTCAAGCCTCTTCATCTCCTTTTTTTCCCCCCCCCTCCTCTCTTCCCCTTTTTTTCCCCCCCTCCCCTCTCTCTCTTTTCCTCACTATCCTCTTTTTCCCCCTTTTTTTTTTTTATTTTTACCAATTTCCGTTTTCTGGATCGCTCTCTTAACCATTTCCTCCTACTTTCCCTTTTTACACCTTTCCCCTACTCCCCCTTTAACGCAAACTACTATACCACCAGGGTTCACATCCCCAGGGGGCCCCCCGCACCGCTGGCATTTCTATTCCCTCTATGGACTTCCTCCGGAAGACCACATCCCCGGCGGACCCCGGGTTATATTCCCGGGTGTTCTTTTCCCCAGCACACTACAACCCAGCAAGACCGGGGGGTTTGCGCTCATACCACCATAAGGTAACCCCTTTAACACAGGGGCTTTTTCTAATTTTCCTCTGCCGGTTCTTAATATTCTCTGCTTTCCCCCCCCCGTCCCGGGGTTTCAACTCTTGAAAACATTTAACCTCTTCTTATGTGATAGTGCCCACTCTTCTTAACGAATATACCCCATAAACCCTTATTCTTTTTTTACTTTTCCCCTTTTTTTTTTAAAACCCTTTTTTACCGGGGTTTCCTAAATTTTTTTTTTTTTTATCCTGACGACTTTACACCTTCTCTTGAAAGTTCCTAATCGCCACTTTATCTTACAACCATCCATAATTTTTTTTTGTATAAAAATTTTGTTCATTAGTTTCCTTTCATCTTCATTTTCTTTCTCTAATCCCCTACCACCTAATTTTTACACCCCAGGTCTCACCTTGGGAGACATCTCTTCCCCAAATTTTTACTCTGGGGGATTGATTTTTACAGGGGTTTATCGCCAACATACCTCTCACCAGTGTTTAACCTCACACAGTTCATTAAACTAACTTGTTCAAATTTCCTTTTGCTAGCAATGATTAATTGCCTCTTTAAAATAAAAACCCTCTGAAGCAATTTTTTAGGATAAGGTCCCCAAATTTTTTTAAATTCATGATTCTTCTAGCTATAAATATACCTTGGGTTTTTTCCAAAAACCCCCTTTAAAATTTTTTACCCCTTTACTTTCGGGAAAAAGTGGTGCTTGTTAGTCTCCATGGTACAGCACTTTCCATTATATAAAATTGGGAAATGTTTCATTATATACACGGGGAAATTTTTCTTTTTTAAAATTTTTTTAAAATTGATTTGTTATCTTTGTGGAAAATTTTAACCTTTTTTTTGTTATCTTTTTTCACATAGGGCGTTTGAAAAAGACTCGGGAGATCGAAACGTTATGTTTATGACGCTTTGATTTTTAACCCCCAATTGGTTGGTTTATCATAAAATTGTTCTTTTTTTCAGGGGAATTCCCCTTATGTGCAGTGCCTTTTTAAAAACTATCATTTTTTATTTTTTTCCCCCTATTTTGTAGTTAAAAAAAATTGGGGGGCTATTTTTACTTTCTCGGGAATGAGCTTTTGCCTCAATCTTTTTCTGTCTTATTTGTTTTTTTTCGAATTTATTCATCTTTTTGTATTTATTTAATCCTCTCATACCTACTTGCTTTAATTCCCAAACCTTTTTTTTTTTTCACGATTGCCCCCTTACAGCTCATTTCCCCCATAGGGTTTTTTCCCCCTAATTCTAGTTTTTTATCCCAGGGGTAAACTGGCACAGGTTATTCGGAGCTAAACGTCCCCCTTTTTTCTTTGTATTTTTATGTCTCAGGATATCACCCGTTTTTGCACTAAGATCATCTCTTTTTTTCCTTGGAAATTTGCCTCCCTGAATTTGGTCCTTTTAACCCCCCTACACACACTTTAAAGGATACAAAAACTTTATTTTTTTGATCACTATACCCAATGACCCCCAACCCTTATATCTGGCTGCGGCTCCCTTTTGGGGTTAAAATTAGGTCTAGCGGCCCCCCCTTTTTGGGGCCTGAACTATTTTTAAAAAGGATTGTCCTCATATTCCAAAAACCTTTAAAACCTTTCGAACTCAGGTTTCGTTCCCAAGTTTTTTGGGGTAGTTGAAGTCCCCCATAATAATATTTCTCTTTTAGTCGCTGCTTCATTTTTTTTCTTTACCGGATATCTCTGTTCTTTCCTTATTTTAGAACTTTTAAAAACCCCTATCAGTAATTTATTACTTTTTTCCCCCCCCCCTAATCTCCACCCACAAACCTACATCTCATTAGATTAAGTCAACCAGGGGGTTTTTAAAGGGGTGATTTTACATATAAACACACCCCCCCCCCCTCGCTTTTTTTTACGGTAATTTCAAACAACAACCCCTTTAAAATTTACCCGCTCGCGGGGGTCTCATCCCCCAAGTCCAATATCCTCGCCATGTCTCAGTATCTCCACCGGTCCGATACCCCACCATGTCATAATTAGTTCCAACAAAATTAATTCTTCTTCTGGCATTAATACATGCACTTTTGTATCTTCGAACCTCTATTTTTTAAATTTTTTAATTTTTTCAACCCCAACCCCCCATTCACCCCCCAAATTTCATATTTGTCCCAGGTCTCATCTGCACCCTTCCCTCCTATAAAATGAATACCCTCCCCCCCCCTAGTCCCTATTTAAAGATCCCCAACTTTTTTAGCCATTTTCCCCCCAGCCAGCTGCCCCCCCCCCCATTGAGGCACCCGCCCCCCACATAGAACCCACCAACGAAATTGGCCCATTCTCCGGAACCCAAAACCCCTCCCCACACCAATCTTGTTAAGTTTTGGTACTGAGGAGAGCGGGGGAAAAAAGGCAATCACCAGAGAGGTTGGAACTACGGTTGCAGTACCCCACAACCACCACAACTAAAAGGACCTGAGCTTCCACGTTTTGGGTTAGACAAGAGAAAACAGAAAACAACAAAAAATAGAAAAACAAACGCGGGGGGCCCAAAAGCCTAGCAAAAAGATAGGAAAAAGGTTCTTACGCAAAACCAAAAAAAAACCCAAAAAAAACCAACGCACTAATTGCAAAAACACCAGATCACACACCTCTACCCCCCCAAATTTTTTCCGTGCAAAAAAACCAAGCCAGCCACGAAAAAAAATGGAAAAGGAAATGAACAAACAAAGGTCCAGAGGAACCAGAGGAGACCAAAATCCCCCGGGGAGGGAACCGGGGCCCAAACCCCACAGAAATGCGAGAAATAGCCAAAGGCAGCACAAAAAAAAAAAACAGAAAATTCTTATCGAGAGCAGGGAAAGGGGGAAACCGCAAACTCCAAGTGAACCAGGAAAAAAATTTGAACAAAAACAATTACACCGGAAACCTGATGGGGAAAAACCCCCTTATACCACCAGTCCCCGATTCCGATTTTCCTCCCATTGAAAAGGTTTAGTACTTTTTGTAACCACAAGGGAGCTTCTGCTCGAATTCATTTCAAAACATTTTTAACTACCCCCCTGAGGGGGGGTCACCGAACGCTCATTTTGAACCAGGGGGCCCGGATACCTGTGATATGCACACTCTCCTAGCATGGATGTCCAAAAAAACCCCCAAAATTGTCCTCCGACCATAACCTCCCACTTAACCAAATACTGGATTTCCATCTAGAAAAACAAATCCAATTTTTCTCAACCCAAAACTCCAGATTCCCCCCCAACCCAAAAAAGGGGCGGAGGCGCAGCCAAGGAAACCCCGGCTCCAAATCTTTCAATAAGGACGGGTTTAAAACGTTTGATCTTAAATGTCCCTGAAGAAGTAAACGAAAGAAACAGGTTAAAATCTCCATGATCTTATAATTCCAATGAACCTAGGCTTAAAATTAAATGCAACTCTTAGGGTATTTTCTTGGGCCCAAACCCAAACCCAATCCCCCCTTTAAACTGAGGACCATCAGTCCATGCCGTTGGCAAACCCTGGGCCTTCTCCTAGAAGGAAACCTCTCCACTACCTGGCCCCCAAAACTCGCAAACCCCCCCAACAGATCAACACCCGACAGACGAAGCCTCCGTCTGTCCCGAAAAAACGAGGGGAAACCCAAAATTCAGAAAAATGGAGACATAAAAAGGGAAGCTTTTCCCATTATTAAGAGCAAACCACCAAAGGCAAAAAAGAGACCCATCCTCTTACACAACACAAGCATCTCGAAATCTCCAATATTGGTTTGTTCTCTCATTTTCCATTGGCTGAGGGAAAAAAGGGGAAGGGAAAGACAATTGAACCCAAGTTTAAAAAAAAAAGGCCCCCAAAAAACGGAAACAAACTGGACCCTCTGTCAGACACAATTTCCGGGAATCCCAAAGTAACCGAACCAAAATGCTGAAGGAAAAGGACCAATTCGGAGGAGAAGGCAATTGGTAATGGCACAAGATGTATCATTTGGGAAAAAAACCACACAAATACCCAGAACGGCATTCTCGAGAAACAGGGAGGTTGGAATAAAATCCATAAAGATAGGGGGGCCATGGCTCTGGCACAGGCAAGGATCAAAAAACCACTAGACGGAGCAAGGCTTGGAGCGAAGCAATCCCACAGGACTGCAAAAACCCCCCTACACCGACAAAGTATGCCACCAAAAGACCGACCACCAATTCTCTGGTCCAAAAAATTCGGGATCCGGGGGCCAACGGGAAAAAATGAATCTCAACACACACTATCTTCCACTGGTCGGGACTAAAAATTCCCCAAAAAAGGCAGCGCTCGGGTTTTCCTCCTGAAACCCCTCCAGAGCCTCTCAAATTGGGCGAGGGGGGAAAGAACCACATTTTCTTTCAAAATAACAAAGGATCAAAACCAAAATCCGCAAAAAACCCGAAAGGGATCCCCTTAAATTTTTGCCAGGAAAAAGGAAACCAAAAATTAAAAAAGTTGAAAAACAAGGCCCACCTGGCCTGTCTAGGTTAAGTCGCTTCTGATTCCAATAAACCGATCTTATGGTCCGGGGGACCACCAAACCTGATTTTGGTCCCTCCAGCAATTCTCCCTCTTAAAACCCACTTAGGGGGAATACCTCCCGTTACCCACCAAAATTTAAATTTTAGTTGGAGAAAATTTTCGAAGAAAAAAGCAAAAGGGGTTTTTTTTTAGAGGCTCAGGTCTCTTTGGGCAAAAGGCACCTGCCCCTTTTTCAGGGGAAAACAACCCCACCTAAATGGCAGAGAAACTCGGGCGGGGCCAAACGAGCAGAAGGAATCCCGTTTAATTTCCTGAAACGCAGGACTGCCTCAGGAGGCCAATTTTCCCACATCAAACCCTTTTGGGAAAAACATCAAGGGGTTTAACAAACAGAGAAATTACCAAAAAATTTTAAAAAAAAGGGGGAAAACCCAAGAATTCTAAGAGCCTTTAATGAAGAGGTTTTGGCCCAAACAGATGGGGGCCGAACCTTGACCGATCCATTTAATAACAATGAGACAAAAGAATCCCGAAATGAGATCCCTGTACGCCAAAAACACTTGATCCCTTACATACAGGCATTCCTCTCAAAATCTTGGAAAAAGTCCGAACATTTTCACAAGAAGTCCCAGTCAATGGAAAAAATCAAGATATCACCAAAAAAAAAATCAAAATTTTTTTCCACAAAATCCCTGAAAAAATTATTCATGAAGGACTGGAAACGGAAGGACATTAGTAGCCCAAAGGGCATCACTAGTACTCAAAACCCCTGGGTATTAAACGCCGTCTTCCATTTATCCCCGGCTAATGCAAAAAAAGGGTTTTACGCCCCCCGAGGCAAGCTTGGGGGAAAACAAGTAACAATTTTACCCTGGAAACCGTCGAAATCAAGGGTAACGGGGAGGCGACCAGCCGCCATAGGGGAAAACTGAGCCGGAGCCCTCTCCTCAACCCGCCAGCTTTAGCATTTTTACACTATTTTCCCAAAAAGGGGGGGAAACAGGGGAAAGAAAGGGGGGAAAACTCCACTGCACCCCAAAACCCCCCCCCAAAAAAACGGGGTTTGGATCATTATCTCCGGAGAAAGCCAGCTTCCACCATTCTTTCACCTAAGTGGGCCCCCGGGGAAACCCCTCCTGTCTGCGCGAACTCGGATATAGACCTGATGCTTGCTCAGGGCAATCCCCCGCAGGCCGGGGGTTTTCCAAAACCCAATCACCCCTCTTTCATCCGCCGGGCCATTGCCCATGCACAGGAGCTACCCATTAAAAAGGGGGGGTGTCGATGGGACGCCGTGTGGGGGAGCTGGGCAGGGGGCCCCACTTCTTATGTGGAATTCGGCGATGGGGTCTTACCCCCCGCTCCAGGCCACTCCAACACCTTAATGAGGGGCCCCGGGCTGCCGGGGGCCCCTTAGAACAGGGGAACCCGCCGCAATGTGCGAATGAAAGGATCCCCCATCCAAACCCCCAGGCCCCGGCTCTGTGGCACGCCTTTTTCCTCATTGCGGGGGGGAAAACCTCTAAGCTGTGGTTGTGGACGCTCCACCGGGGCCCCAAGCTGCCCCAGGGACACTGACCTCCCCCGGCGTTATTTTGGTATACTGGACTACAACCTACTCTGCGCTTCTACTGCTGCGAGGGAGCGGGTCCCCGACCAAGACGGGCCCCCCGTGGCCCCCCTACCAAGACCGGCAGTTTCTACCCTCCAAAGCGCCGCTTGTTAAAGCCTCTTCGACCCACCTGAAGGAACAGACGCCCAGTACAGAGGTTTTCCCCTTTTGGGTCTTTGCACACCCCCACGACAAGAAAGTTACTAATCACCCAGAGGACTTACCACTTTTGGGGAAACTTATCCTCCCTTCACGTCTGTGCCTCCCGGCTGCCTTTTTTTCCGGTCGTCCATACCACAGATCCAGCCGCCCGGGGGGATTGGCAAGTCCCCGCTCCAAGAACAAGTCACATCGCGCTCTCTATCTGCCCGCGATGACCCGGCTGGAACTGAGCTGTTACCAACTGGCTTGCTGCTCTTGTTCTTGCCAGGACATGGCAGACCCGGTTTAAATACCTTTGTTCTGGAGGTCTCCTGTCCTCCTTCTACCTGAAACCTGAAGTTTAACATTTTCCACTTTGCAGCCTTCCCTGTTGAATTGTTGACTCACTGTGGTTATATCCAACTTATGATTCTGTTCACTCAGGCTCCGTATTTTTCTTCCTTACCTCTCTCTCCCCCACTCTCCTCCCCATTTTTGGGCAAATACATTTCACTATGACCCAGGTTTTCCTTGGGTCCCACAGGCTGGCTGAGGTTATTGCAGGTGGTTCTTATGCGACCCTTGCATCGCCTCCACTGCCCCCTCCTCCTTCAGGAGGGTGCAATGTCCTCCCGGCTCCCCTTGTGGATCCGCCTAGTTCACATTTCTCCAAATTTCACAAGCACCGCTACCTATGGTGCTTTATTTTTTGTCTCTGTTTTGATCTTTCTTTTTTGTTTGTGTTCTTTCCCTCTTGTGTCCTCCCTGTCACACTCCTCTTTCCTTGGGGTCGCTCTCTGTCCTTGCTACGGTAACAACCGCTTTAATCGCTTCTTCATCCTCCCAGTACACCTCCATGATGACTCCACGTGATATTGTTATTCAATCCTATAATACTAAGGGTATGAATGCGCCTGCGAAACGTGCTCAGGTTTTGCGACTCTTAAATAAGATGGTGTCTCTGTTATTTTTATGCAGGAAACACATTTCCGCCACGATCATGTTCCACAGCTGTCTCGCTCTTCATTCCCAGTATGGTTCCACAGTTGCAGCGACTCCCACGCGTCTAGAGGGGTGAGTATAGCTTTTTGGCCGCAATCTTCACTTTCAGTTGCAAGCGCAGTTGGCAGATACAGATGGTCGATATCTTTTCTTGAAGGGTAAACTGGGAAACACTTTAGTACTTTTGCTAATATTTTAATAGACAAAAAACCTGACTGGCACATCCAGACTAATGTGAACTGGGGGTGCAACCAAGGGAAGCTACCCCCATGTAAAACATACAAAAAAAGGCTGCACTCAAGCATACTAAAGCATGACAATATGGAATACATGAAATTTAAATAGCAATATGGCTTTGGAATATAAGGAAAAATTTGAGACGCTTAGTATAAACATTTGGCCAAACATTTTAAAAGCCCACAACCATCGTTTTGCTAATATTTATGCGCCCAATGTTCGCACAGTCGACTGGTTACTATCTACTCTACGTCTTTTAACAGCAATTTATGTCGGGGCTAGTGGTACTGGGTGGAGACTTTAACCTCACATGGAGCCTCTCGTGGACTCCTCCACGGGCCGCTCCGCCATCTCTTTTCGGAATCTCAGAAGACTTAAACTGCTATTGGCGGAGCTGTCCTTGGGGACGCCGGAGAGTCCTCCATCCTGACACTAGGATTATACGTTTTATTCGACGCCGCAATCGCTCATACCAAAGACTTGATTACCTCTTTCTATCCCGACGCCACCTGGGGTTTTATTCTACGGCGGATATTGGATCCATGACAGTATCGGACCATGCGCCTGTAATCCTTAACACTGGCCTTAACCTGGGGTGGGTGGTCTCGGATACACCTGGCGACTCAATGAGACACTACTGGACGTTCAAGATAATATAAATGCCATTGAAATACCTCTTCAGGATTTCTTCCATAAAATTACACTCCAGGCATGTCAATCCCCATCGTCTGGGAAACTCACAAATCTTTTGTCAGGGGTGAATTCATCTTCACCTTGGCCTCTAGACTAAAAAATCTAGGGAGAAACAAACCGATGCCTTGCTCCTTCAAATTTGCAATTGGAATCACTCCACAAGCGTCTCTGTGCCAGCAACACCTCTCTGATCTCCTGTCCTTGCGTATGGCCCTTAAATCCCTCCTAAACCTAAAAATTGCGAAAAATTTCTTACACGCGAAACAACCGTCTTTATGCTTCAGGTGACAGAGGTGGGAAACTTATGTCCGCTTACGTCAAAGAAACGTCTCCGCGTACATTCATCGCTGAGACGAGGTGCCCCTCGGGTGCCGCACACACTGAACGGCACAAATCGCGCAAGATTTTCATCAATATTACACCGCCTTGTATAACTTACATAACCCCATGTATGAATCTCCCCCACTGCAGACCCCCATCCTGCTATAGTGGACTTTGTCTCCCCCTAAACCTCCCTAAATTGAAACCTCCCATCACGCGAATTGTTATCTCCAATTGCGGTGGAGGAAGGGAGGATGCTCTGAAGTCTACTCCATCGGGAAAAATCTCCTGGCCCAGAATGGTCTGACAATACTCCTACTACAAAAAGTTTAAAGCTACCCTTCTCCCACACCTCACCCGACTTTTTAACGCCTTGATGACGGCTCCTCCTTTCCTCCCCAATCCCTTTCTGCGGATATAGCTTTAAACCATAAGGAAACAAAGATCCAGCACAGTGTATAGTTATCGGCCGATATCTCTTCTTAACTGTATTTGAAGCTCTGGGCGAAGGTCCTGGCGAACCGGGTGTCTCGCTTGGTCCCCCTCCTGGTGCAGAGCGATCAGACTGGGTTTATACTGGGTAGAGAGGGAAGGGAAAACTCCACAAAGATCTTACACCTAATCCATGAAAAACGCCTTTGTTGTTTGTTAAGTACTGATGCCGAAAAGGCGTTTGAACCGCATAGATTGGTCCTACATGAAGTCGGTCCTACGCCTATTTAATTTTCCCGATCGCTTTATAGACTCCATTTTTACACTTTACACCTCGCCCACTGCCAGGTCAAGGTGAACAATTCTTTTTCGGCTCCATTCTCTATATCCAAGGGAACCCGCCAGGGCTGCCCCTTGTCCCCCAGTCTGTTGCTCTGTGCCTGGAACCTTTGTTACAGCTTTTCGTACACACCCAGACATCTGAGGCGCGTCCACGCCTAAAGGCGAGGCCCTCGTGTCCGCATACGCGATGACACATGCTTAGTATCACTAACCCGGAGACCGCATACCCGCTGTGCTGGATCTTTTCACCTTTTGGTACTCTTTCAAACTTCAAAATCAATTATAATAAATCGGTCGCGTTTGCTATCGGCTTCCCCAGGGACACTCTAACCCGCCTCCAACGAATGTCACCGTCACCTGGAAGACAGACCATGTAAAATATTTAGGCATTCTTATTCCGAGGGATATTTCTCGCCTTTACGCTCTGAACCACCTACGCCTACTCTCCTCGGTTAGGACAACAGCTCCAGCGTCAAACAATACCGTTCATGTCTTGGTTGGGCCGAAAAAATTATCTGTCCACATATATAGTCCCAAATTCCTCTACTTATTCCAGGCAGCTCCTACATTCCTTCCCAATTCCTTTTTTGGGTGCCTTACATGTTCTGTTTCTCACGGTTCCTATGGAACCAACGTCCGGCTCGTATCGCTTTCTCGACTTGACTCTGCCCACAAAATGCAGGGGGAGTGGGTATGCCCACCTGAAGAACTATTACTTCGCTTGCCATCTTCGTCGTTGGGTGGAGATAAACAGCTGGAACAAAAGGTCTTTCTTGTCCTCCCTAGAAACGGCTCTTCTTTCGCCTCGGGAGGCACTTGAGTTATGGGGTGTGCATACTCAGATCCCTCATACAAGAGTCTTCTCCCCTCTCCTGAAGGGTCTGCTCCACACATGCCTGAACTGTCTACATCATGACACTATGAGTAAGTTCCCTTCTCCGCTCATGCCTGTACGCTTACTCCCTTTGTTGACCTGCTCGGATGAGGTTTTTGGACTTTTCAGGTTTGTGGAGCAAGCTGGTAACGCCTCTCAATTCCTTTTTTGCTGGAGGCAATGTCCCTTTTCGGCGGAGGGCCTGTCATCCATCCTCGGACCTACACACGCCAACTTTTTATCGCTAGCACATGTACATCATGTCTGTCAGACCTTTATGGAGCAACATCGTCCCTGGGGGCTGCCTCCAACTTGGACGGCTGTGCTGGCACAGAGTCCTGTTAAAGGCGTGATCTCCACCATTTACAAATGGCTTATTCTCTTCGCTCTGATACTGAGCCTACTTACCTTGCTGCCTGGGAACGGGAACTGGGGCACCCATTGTCCCTACGAGTTGCCAGGTGTATTAAAAGACACGCCACTGGGGTTTTCTAGGTGCGTTCGCATTAAAGAGAATTCTTATAAACTGATTGCCAGGTGGTACCGAACCCCGTCCTTCCTATTTCGCCATGGCTTGCAGACCTCTGACATCTGCTGGAGATGTGGGACGGGCTCAGGAACTTATGCTCACATCTGGTGGGATTGTCCCCTCATTGTACCCTTCTGGAATGCGATACGACAAAAAATCAAAGATATCTGCTCCTGCCTTGTGATTTACCCAGGGACTCAGTCCTTTTTTGGGTGCCGGCGACGGGTTTACAACCCATTAAGCACAAACTGGCGACCTTTATGTTGACGGCTGCCAAACTTCTAAATGCCTAGGCATGGCTGTCTACTGTGGCGCCTTCTCTGGAGGAGTGGACTGTTGCTGTGGACCATATCAGGGACATGGAGGACCTGTCGGCATGGATCAACCATACCCGGATAAATTTCAGACCATCTGGTCCCCGTGGATTGCCTTTCGTACCCCTTCGCCTACATAGTTAAGTGACTCATTGGAGTGCTATTTTTGTATGTAAGATTCTCTGCCACGTGGTGTGCTGTGGGCGGAGACCGAGGGCGCCCCCCCCCCTTCTTCCTTCCCCTTACCTTTAACCATCTTCCTTTTTTCTTTGTCCAGTTATTTATTTTTCATTTAGGTTCATTTAATTCCCCTTTTTTTTCTTATTTCCCCTTATATTTTCTTGTCTCCTTGTTTTATTTTGTTCTTAGTTCTTGTTCTTGTAAATGTTTTTGGGTTCGTTAGTCCAGGAACCCAATTTGTGGCCAAAAATCTCACGCAATACTAGTAGTGATCCTCGATCACGCTGTTTTTATTCATATATATTGTGCTCTGTTTTATTGGACATGATCTGATATGAGACGCTTGGCTTATATTATTATGTACATGTTTTGTTACTGTTTATACCCTTGATATGTGTTTATACATGTTGTTAATAAAATACATATTCAACAAAAAAAAAAGAAATCAAGGGTAACGGATATTGATATTTCACAGTGATATTGTTCAAGAGACGATAATCAATACACGGCCTTAATGAACCATCCTTTTTGGCCACAAAGAAAAAAAACCCGGGACCCAAGGGTGAAGAGGATGGTCTGATATGACCCTTTTCCAATGACTCCTTGATATAAGACCGCATAGCGTCATGTTCAGGGACAGACAAGTTAAAAAGGCGACCTTTAGGGAATTTACTACCAGGCACTAATTCAATAGCGCAGTCATAGCTCCTATGGGGGGGGCAAGGATGCAGATTTACTTTCGCTAAACACATCAAAAAATCAGTCAAAAAGTCAGGAACATCCTGACCTGGGAGAGGCAGAAAAAACAGGAGTGTTGGCATTAACACATTGGCAGCCCCAACTGGTTACAGACACAGATTTCCAATCCAAAACAGGATATGAGACGAAACCAAGGGAAGCCTAGTACAATAATGTCATGCAGATTATACAGCACCAAAAATTTGCAACTCTCCTGATGATCAGGGTTCAACCCTCATTATCACCTGAGTAGAGAACTGGGGTTTATTCTCAGCCAAAGGGGTAGAATCAATCCCCAGTAGGGGAATAGACTTCCGTAGGGTATCAAGGGAAACCCACGTTTAGCAAAATCAAAATCCATCAGGTTAATAGCTGCTCCCGAATCAACAAAAGCCTGAGCAGAAAATGTGGACAGGGAGCAAATCAGGGTAACAGTCAACAGAAATTTAGTCTGAACACTACCCAAGACAACTGAGCGTGCAAAACGTCTTCCCCGCTTAGGGCAGACTGAAATAGCATGAGAGGCGTCACCACAGTAGAAACATAACCCATTGCGTTTTCGAAACTCATGACGCTGTGCCCCAGAAGCCACTCTATCACACTGCATGGGTTCAGAAGCTGGTTCACAAGGCAACACTATTCCACGCCATACCTCTACGCTCACGCAAACATCTTCAATTTGAATCGCCAATGACATAGAATCATTGAGACCAGAGGGAGCAGGGAAACCCACATAACATCTTTTACATTCTCTGACAGACCCTTCCGAAAAAGCGCTGCCAAAGCATCATCATTCCATTTGGTCAGGACTGCCCACCTTCGGAATCTCTGACAGTACAACTCAGCGTCCTCAAGCCCCTGAATTAATGCCAACAAGGCTTTTTCAGCTTGATCACTGACATTAGGTTCATCGTACAATAACCCCAGAGCCAGAAAAAATGCATCAACATTACTCAAAACAGGATCCCCAGGTGTCAGGGAAAAAGCCCAATCCTGAGGATCGCCGCCCAGGAGAGAGATGACAATTTGAACCTGCTGTGCTGCGTTCCCTGAGGACTTAGGTTTTAAGGCAAAAAACAACTTACAGTTATTTTTGAAATTCAGAAATTTAGCTTGATCCCCTAAAAACAAATCTGGCATGGGGATCCTAGGTTCCACAACCGGCAACCCTGCAAGATAGGTAGCAATACTCCGAACTTCAGTGGCAAGCTGATCCACACGGTCAGACAACTGTGCAAACTCCATTGAGAGAAAAAAAAAATCCTCACACACCCGAGAAAAAGAGGGAAAGAAAAAAAAAATATCTCTGACAACTTTTTTTTTTTTTTACACTATCTTTCCCTTCTGTGAGTACCATATAATTTTCAGTTTGGCCGGTGATACTGTTATGATTTGGTAGCTGAGGAGAGCAGGCAAAAAAGGCAATACACCAGAGAGGTTGAAATCTACTGGATTGCAGTACCCTGACTAACCACCACAACTAAAGGCAGCCGTGGAGTGTACCTACGTTGGTCCTAGACGCCTCGTCACAGCCTGAGAGGTTAACTACGCCTAAAGATAGAAAGAGGAAAGCTATCTGCCCCGGAGAAGATCCCCAAAGAACATAGAAAGCCCCCAAACATGTAATGGCGGTTTAGACAAGAGGAAATACAGACACAGACAGAAAATAGTAATGAGCAAACGTTGGGGCCCAATCTTCCAGAAAGAAAAGGATAGGAAGGACACTTACCATGGGCGTACCCAGGATCAAAACTAGGGGGGGGCAAGCCATGGTTCGTTCAGGTTGTAAAATATAAGAACAAAAAATGTGAATAAAAACGAAAATGAACGCCATACACAACATAATTCCTTATAACCAAGACCAATAATATCACATACAAGGGAAATACCACCATGATCAATCCTATTATGTAAACAAATTTATTGATTTTAGGCTTACCTTTGCAGTCTTCTCTTCTGTTCAGCAGGGGACTTCAAGCTCATGCGTGTTTATCACACACTGACACTGAGCCATTCACACTGCCCTTTCTAAACACAGCAATTGGATTGATCTTTGGGAAAAAAAATGAATGATGAATAGATAGATAGATAGATAGATAGATAGAAGATAGATAGATAGATAGATAGATAGAAAACCAGACAAATTGGAGGCAGCACATAGTTTGTAGTGAAAAAAAAAGCTATTTAAATAAGGTCAAAAGGCGACATTTTCGGTCCAAACAACACAAACCTTTCTCAAGCCTTGAGAAAGGTTCTGTTGTTTGGACCAAAACGTCGCCTTTTGGTCTTATTAAACAGCTTTTTATTCACTACAAACGTGTGCTGCCTCCAATTTGTCTGGATTTCTATAATTGATGTTTGGTATTTGCCTGGGGGCTCTGCACCAGGACTCTTTCTTTGTGCTGCTCTAATTTTCTTTCTTTTAGATAGATAGATAGATAGATAGATAGATAGATAGATAGATAGATAGATAGATAGATAGATTTAAGCAGGAATGCAAGTAGATTCCACCCTGAAATATGCCCCATCATTGTCCCCTTCTTGTAGTAATATGCCCCATCATTGTCTCCTTCTTTTAATAATGTGCCCCAACCAGCACCTGTATATACATCAGCCCCAGCCCAGCCTCTGTATGTCAGATATACAGTATATTACTGAAGATATAGACTGTACGGGCTCCTGTCAGGTATATATTACAGTAGATATAGACTGTACGGGCTCCTGTCAGGTATATATTACTGTAGATATAGACTGTATGGGCTCCTGTCAGGTATATATTACTGTAGATATAGACTGTACAGGCTCCTGTCAGTATATATTACTGTAGATATAGACTGTACAGGCTCCTGTCAGTATATATTACTGTAGATATAGACTGTACAGCTCCTGTCAGGTATATATTACTGTAGATATAGACTGTACAGGTTCCTGTCAGGTATATATTACTGTAGATATAGACTGTACGGGCTCCTGTCAGGTATATATTACTGTAGATATAGACTGTACAGGCTCCTGTCAGGTTATATATTACTGTAGATATAGACTGTACGGGCTCCTGTCAGGTATATATTACTGTAGATATAGACTGTATGGGCTCCTGTCAGGTATATATTATTGTAAGATATAGACTGTATGGGCTCCTGTCAGGTATATGTTACTGTAGATATAGACTGTACAGGCTCCTGTCAGGTATATATTACTATAGATATAGACTGTATGGGCTCCTGTCAGGTATATATTACTGTAGATTAGACTGTACGGGGCTCCTGTCAGGTATATATTACGTAGATATAGACTGTATGGCTCCTGTCAGGTATATATTACTGTAGATATAGACTGTATGGGCTCCTGTCAGGTATATATTACTGTAGATATAGACTGTACGGGCTCCTGTCAGGTATATATTACTGTAGATATAGACTGTATGGGCTCCTGTCAGGTATATATTACTGTAGATATAGACTGTACAGGCTCCTGTCCAGGTATATATTACTGTAGATATAGACTGACGGGCTCCTGTCAGGTATATATTACTGTAGATATAGACTGTACGGGCTCCTGTCAGGTATATATTACTGTAGATATAGACTGTACGGGCTCCTTCAGGTATATATTACTGTAGATATAGACTGTACGGGCTCCTGTCAGGTATATATTTACTGTAGATATAGACTGTACGAGCTCCTGTCAGGTATATATTATTGTAGATGTAATATATACCTGACAGAGCCTGTACAGTCCTATATCTACTGTAATATATACCTGACAGGAGCCCATACATCTATATCTACAGTAATATATACCTGACAGGAGCCCATACAGTCTATATCTACAGACTGTAGATATAACTGTACAGGCTCCTGTCAGGTATATATTACTGTAGATAAGGAGACATCAACCCATTAATTAATAAATCCTCCTATGTCACTGAGGACTCTGACTGACCTCAGATTTCCCTCCTGCAGCAAGCACACGGCTTCTCTTCCTGGCTTCCTGCTTGCAGAACACGCCCCCGGGAACGATGTCACACCGCTGGAAAGAGCCCATACAGTCTAGTATGTGAGTCGCAGCCAGCCCAGAAGCACCTTTTAAAGGGCCGGCTGATGCGATGGCCTCATCTTGGGCACGGGGCGCCCCTGCTCCTAGGGGGGGGCAACGGCCCCCCCCTGCCCCACGGTGGGTACGCCCATGCCACTTACTGCAATCCCAAAAAAACCTAAAAAAAATACCAACTCACTAATTGCAAAAACACCGAGATCACACGACCTCTACCACCTAAATTAGTTCTCTGGTGTAACAAAACTAACCGCAGCCACTGAAAAAACTGGAAAAGGCAAATGAACAAATAACAGTGGCTCCAACATAACTGAGAGGAGCACAAGCCCCCGGAGGGGACCTGGCTGACCTCCACAGAAGTGAAGGACAAAATGCAAAAAGCAAGCGCAAAAATAAAAGCAGAAAATATCTTATCTGTTAGCAGAAAGATGCAGGCAAGACACAACAAGCTTCCAAGTGAACCAGGAACCAAAGTTGAGACAAGAACAATTGATCACCGGCAACCCTGATGGGAGGGAACCTCCCTTATATAAGACCAGTCTGTAACACCTGATTGCCAATCTTCACAATCTTCATTGAATAGTTCAGTACTGTTTGTAACCACCAGAGGGAGCTTCTGCTCAGAATTCATTTCTAACACATTCACAACAGCAATGCTCAACACTTTCCTGCTGTCACGATGTGCACGCCACAGCGATACTCGTACCTTCAGTTTCAGGAGGTAGTGGTTAAGGCCCTGATGTTTGGCACTCCAGAAGAGCGGGCCCCCGTAATTCCGGAACTGAAGGTGCTCTTATCATACCAGGTCAGCATTTCCCGGGGTGGTCCCGCCAATTGGAAGAAAAGGTAAGCCGCAAAAAAGGTGCCGAGTGTGTTACAAAAGGGGAATACGCAAGGACACCTGTTATGATTTGGTAACTGAGGAGTGCAGGTAAAAAGGCAATACACCAGAGCAGTTGGAATCTATGAGATTGCAGTACCCTGACTAACCACCACAACTAGAGGCAGCCGTGGACCTACGTTGGTCCTAGACGCCTCGTCACAGCCTGAGAAACTAACTATAACCTAAAGATAAAAGAGGAAAGCTATCTGCCCCGAGCAGATCCCCAAAGAACATAGAAAGCCCCCAAACATGTAATGGCGGTTAGACAAGAAGAAATACTGACACAGACAGAAAATAGTAAGAGCAAACGTTGGGGCCCAAACTATCTAAATAGAAAAGGATAGGAAGGGCACTTACTGCAATCCCAAAAAACCCTGAAAAGCACCAACTCTACTAATTTCAAAAACACCTGAGATCACACGACCTCTACCACCTAAATTAGTTCTCTGGTGTAACAAAATCAAAACAGCAGCCACTGAAAAAACTGGAAAAAGCAAATGTACAAAACAACAGTGGCTGAACTAAACTGAGAGGGCAAAAGCCCCCGGAGGGGACCCTGAAGGCCCCCACAGAAGGCAGGACAAAATGCAAAAATCAAGCACAAAAACAAAAAGAAGAAAATGTCTTATCTGTTAGCAGGAGATGCAGACACGACACAGCAGCTACAAGGGAAACAGGAATCAAGGATTGAGACCAGAACAATTGATCACCGGCAACCCTGATGGGAAGGCGACTCCCTTAAATAAGACCAGTCAGTAACACCTGATTCCCAATCCTCACAATCTTCACTGGACAGTCCAGTACCGCTTGTAACCACCAGAGGGAGCCTCTGCTCAGAACTCATTTCAAGTCCATTCACAACAGTACCCCCCCTTGAGGAGGGGTCATCGAACCCTCACTGAGCAACCAGGTCGGTCAGGATGAGTTCTATGATACGCACGGATGAGTCTCCTAGCATGGATGTCCGAAGCAAACACCCAAGAATTGTCTTCCTGACCATAACCTCTCCACTTAACCAAATACTGGAGTTTCCGTCTAGAAAAACGAGAATTCAATATTTTCTCAACCACAAACTCCATATTGCCCTCAACCAGAACAGGGTCAGGAGGCAAAGCAGTAGGAACCACTGGCTCAACAAACCTCTTCAACAAGGACTTGTGGAACACGTTATGGATCTTAAATGTCCCTGGAAGAAGCAAACGAAAAGAAACAGGATTAAGAATCTCCATGATCTTATAAGGTCCAATGAACCTAGGCTTAAATTTAGGAGATGCCACTCTCATAGGAATATTTTTTGAGGACAACCAGACCAAGTCCCCCACTTTAAACCGAGGACCATCAGTCCTATGCCGGTTAGCAAACCGCTGGGCCCTCTCCTGAGAGAGGGACAACCTCTCCACTACCTGGTCCCAAATCTGTTGCATACGCTCCACAACAGAGTCAACACCTGGACAGGCAGAAGCCTCCGTCTGTCCTGAAGAAAATCGAGGGTGAAACCCAGAATTACAGAAAAATGGAGACATCAAAGTGGCAGAGCTAGCCCTATTATTAAGAGCAAACTCAGCCAAAGGCAAAAAAGAGACCCAGTCATCCTGATCAGCAGACACAAAGCATCTTAGATAAGTCTCCAATGTCTGGTTTGTTCTCTCAGTTTGACCATTGGTCTGAGGATGAAACGCCGAGGAGAAAGACAACTGAACACCAAGCTTAGAACAAAAGGTCCTCCAAAATCTGGAAACAAACTGGACTCCTCTGTCAGACACAATGTTCTCAGGAATGCCGTGTAAACGAACCACGTGCTGAAGGAACAAAGGCACCAATTCAGAGGAGGAAGGCAACTTAGGTAATGGCACAAGATGTATCATCTTGGAAAACCTATCACAAATCACCCAGATGACGGTCATTCTCTGAGAAACAGGGAGGTCGGAAATGAAATCCATAGAGATATGGGTCCATGGTCTCTTGGGCACAGGCAATGGCATCAACAAACCACTAGAGCGAGAGCAAGGCTTGGAGCGAGAGCAAGTCCCGCAGGACTGCACAAATTCCCTGACATCACGAGACAAGGTAGGCCACCAAAAGGACCGACTAACCAAGTCTCTGGTACCAAAAATTCCGGATGACCGGCCAACGCGGAACAATGAATCTCAGACATCACACTCTTTTTCCACTGGTCCGGACAAACAATTTCCCAACAGGCAGCGCTCGGGCCTATCCTCCTGACACCCCTCCAGAGCCAGTCTCAAATTGGGCGAGATGGCGGAAAGAACTACACCTTCTTTCAAAATAACAGAAGGATCAGATACCTCAGGAGAGTCCGCAAGGAAACTCCTCGAGAGGGCATCCGCCTTAACATTCTTAGTGCCAGGAAGAAAGGAAACCACAAAATTAAAACTGTGAAAAACAAGGCCCACCTGGCCTGTCTAGGATTAAGTCGCTTGGCAGATTCCAGATAAACCAGATTCTTATGGTCAGTAAGGACCACCACCTGATGTTTGGCTCCCTCCAGCCAATGTCTCCACTCTTCAAAAGCCCACTTCATGGCCAATAACTCCCGATTACCCACGTCATAATTACGTTCAGTAGGAGAAATTTCGAGAGAAAAAGGCACAAGGGTTACTTTTAGAGGTCTCTGATCTCTTTGGGACAAAACGGCACCTGCCCCAATTTCAGAGGCATCAACCTCCACCTGAAATGGCAGAGAAACATCAGGCTGCCGTAGAACAGGAGCAGAAGTGAATCTCTGCTTAAGTTCCTGAAATGCAGAACTGCCTCAGGAGGCCAATTCACCACATCAAACCCTTTTTGGTCAAATCAGTTAATGGTTTAACAATAACCGAGAAATTACCAATAAATTTACGATAAAAATTGGCAAAACCCAAAAATCTTTGAAGAGCCTTTAATAAAGTAGGTTGGACCCAATCACAGATGGCCTGAACCTTGACCGGGTCCATTTCAATAACAGATGGGACAAAATGAATCCCAAAAATGAGATCCTCTGTACGCCAAAAAGACACTTTGATCCCTTCACATACAAAGCATTCTCTCTCAAAATCTGGAATACAGTTCGAACATGTTTCACATGAGAGTCCCAGTCATTAGAAAAAATCAAGATATCATCCAAATAAACAATCAGAAATTTATCCACAAAATCCCTGAAAATGTCATTCATGAAGGACTGGAAGACAGAAGGAGCATTAGTGAGCCCAAAGGGCATCACAAGGTACTCAAAATGCCCCTCAGGGTGTTAAATGCCGTCTTCCATTCATCCCCGTGCTTAATGCGAATAAGGTTATATGCCCCCCTGAGGTCAAGCTTGGTAAACCAAGTAGCGTTTTTCACCCTGGAAAACAGGTCAGAAATCAAGGGTAACGGATATTGATATTTCACAGTAATATTGTTCAAAAGACGATAATCAATACACGACCTTAATGAACCATCCTTTTTGGCCACAAAGAAAAAACCGGCACCTAAGGGGAAGAGGATGGTCTGATATGACCCTTCTCCAATGACTCCTTGATATAAGACCGCATAGCGTCATGTTCAGGTACAGACAAGTTAAAAAGGCGACCTTTAGGGAATTTACTACCAGGCACTAATTCAATAGCAGCAGTCATAGCTCCTATGGGGAGGCAAGGATGCAGATTTACTTTCGCTAAACACATCAGAAAAATCAATCAAAAAGTCAGGAACATCCTGAGCCTGGGGGAGGCAGAAAAAACAGGAGTGTTGGTATTAACACATTGGCAGCCCCAACTGGTTACAGACACAGATTTCCAATCCAAAACAGGATTATGAGACTGTAACCAAGGGAAACCCAGCACGATAATGTCATGCAGATTATACAGAACCAAAAATTTGCAGCTCTCCTGATGATCAGGTTCAACCCTCATTATCACCTGAGTAGAGAACTGAGGTTTATTCTCAGCCAAAGGGGTAGAATCGATTCCCAGTAGGGGAATAGACTTCTGTAGGGGTATCAAGGGAAACCCGCAACGTTTAGCAAAATCAAAATCCATCAGGTTAATAGCTGCTCCCGAATCAACGAAAGCCTAGCAGAAAATGAGGACAGAGAGCACATCAGAGTAACAGTTAACAAAAACTTAGTCTGAACACTACCCAAGACAACTTAGCGTGCAAAACGTCTTCCACGCTTAGGGCAGACTGAAATAGCATGAGAGGCATCACCACAGTAGAACATAACCCATTGCGCTTTCGAAACTCATGACGCTGTGCCCCAGAAACCACTCTATCACACTGCATGGGTTCAGAAGCAGGTTCACAAGGCAACACTATTCCACGCATACTTCTCCGCTCACGCAAACGTCTGTCAATTTGAATCGCTAATGACATAGAATCATTGAGACCAGAGGGGACAGGGAATCCCACCATAACATCCTTTACATTATCTGACAGACCCTTCCGAAAAAGGGCTGCCAAAGCGTCGTCATTCCATTTGGTCAGGACTGCCCACCTCGGAATCTCTGACAGTATAACTCAGCGTCATCAAGCCCCTGACTTAATGCCAACAAGGCTTTTTCAGCTTGATCAGTGACATTAGGCTCATCGTACAATAACCCCAAGGCCTGAAAAAAATGCATCAACATCATTCAAAACAGGATCCCCAGGTGTCAGGGAAAAAGCCCAATCCTAGGATCGCCGCGCAGGAGAGAGATGACAATTTGAACCTGCTGCGCTGCGTTCCCTGAGGACTTAGATTTTAAGGCAAAAAACAATTTCCAATTATTTTTGAAATTCAGAAACTTGGCTCGATCCCCCAAAAACAAATCTGGCATGGGAATCCTAGGTTCCACAACAGGCAACCTAGCGAGATAGGTAGCAATACTCTGAACCTCAGTGGCAAGCTGATCCACACGGCCAGACAACTGTGCAAACTCCATTGAGAGAAAAAATCCTCCCCAGCACCCAGAGATACAGAGGGAAAAAAAAAAAAAATGCAACAAACAGAAAAATATCTCTGACAACTCTGACAACCTTTTTTTTTTTTTTTCACAATATTTTTCCCTTCTGTGAGTACCATATAATTTTCAGTTATTGGCCGGTGATACTGTTATGATTTGGTACTGAGGAGTGCAGGTAAAAAGGCAATACACCAGAGCAGTTGGAATCTATGAGATTGCAGTACCCTGACTAACCACCACAACTAGAGGCAGCCGTGGAGCGTTCCTACGTTGGTCCTAGACGCCTCGTCACAGCCTGTGAAACTAACTATACCTAAAGATAGAAAGAGGAAAGCTTCTTGCCCCGGAGCAGATCCCCAAAGAACATAGAAAGCCCCCAAACATGTAATGGCGGTTAGACAAGAAGAAATACTGACACAGACAGAAAATAGTAAGAGCAAACGTTGGGGCCCAAACTATCTAAATAGAAAAGGATAGGAAGGGCACTTACTGCAATCCCAAAAAACCCTGAAAAGCACCAACTCTACTAATTTCAAAAACACCTGAGATCACACGACCTCTACCACCTAAATTAGTTCTCTGGTGTAACAAAATCAAAACAGCAGCCACTGAAAAAACTGGAAAAAGCAAATGTACAAAACAACAGTGGCTGAACTAAACTGAGAGGGCAAAAGCCCCCAGACGAAGTGCCCCCGTGAACAAAATGCAAAAATCAAGCACAAAAACAAAAAGAAGAAAATGTCTTATCTGTTAGCAGGAGATGCAGACACGACACAGCAGGCTACAAGGAAACAGGAATCAAGGATTGAGACCAGAACAATTGATCACCGGCAACCCTGATGGGAAGGCGACTCCCTTAAATAAGACCAGTCAGTAACACCTGATTCCCAATCCTCACAATCTTCACTGGACAGTCCAGTACCGCTTGTAACCACCAGAGGGAGCCTCTGCTCAGAACTCATTTCAAGTCCATTCACAACAGACACCACTTACCAATGCGACACCTGCCCCGAAAAACCTAGCCTGTGTATGATGATTGCTTCAAATTGTACCACACCTCCATGCACTACTAATTTACTAATTTACTTTACAGGAAACATATTAGTTCTAAAAGGGGGGGCACATCTAGATAAGTTCCTTGGGGGTCTAGTTTCCAAAATTATGTCACTTGTGTTTTTTTTAAATGTTTAGGCACATCAGGGGCTCTGCAAACGGAACATGACGCCCGCAGACCATTCCATCAAAGTCTGCATTCCAAAAAATCACTACTTCCCTTCTGAGCCCCGACTTGTGCCCAAACAGTTTTTTCCCACATATGGGGTACCAGTGTACTCAGGACAAATTGGACAACAACTTTTGGTGTCCAATTTCTCCTCTTACCCTTGGGAAAAAAAAATTGGGTACTAAAACATCATTTTTGTGAGAAAAAAGTAGGATTTTTTTTTTTCACACCCGTGCATTATAAACTTTAGTGAAACACTTGGGGGTTCAAAGTGCTCACCACACACATACATAAGTTCCTTAGGGGGTCTAGTTTCCAAAATTGGGTCACTTGTGGGGGGATTCCACTGTTTAGGCACATCAGGGACTCTGCAAACAGAACACCACAAAATTGTGCTGCTAACTATAGACCTGCCTCTAATCTTCCCTTCATCTCTAAACTCCTGGAACGCCTGGCCAACCCCTTCTTATCCGCTATCTCTCAGATAACGCTCTTCTCGACCCTCTTCAATCTGCTTCACACTCTTTACACTCTACTGAAACTGCCCTCACTAAAGTCTCTAATAATCTACTAACTGCTAAATCTAATGGTCACTACTCCATGCTAATTCTCTTGGATCTTGCCACAGCATTCGACACTATGGATCATCAGCTCCTCCTCAGTATGCTACACTCCATCGCCTCAAGGACACCGTTATCTCCTGGTTCTCATATCTCTCTGACCGTTCTTTCACTGTATCTTTTGCTGGTTCCTCCTCTTCTCATCTTCCCCTTACTGTTGGGGTTCCTCAAGGATCAGTCCTAGGCCCCCTCCTCTTCTCTTTGTATACCGCCCCTATTGGACAAATATTCAGTGGATTTTGTTTTTCAGTACCATCTCTATGCTGATGACACCCAATTAAACACTTCTTTTCCTGATATCACATCTGCTTTTTAGAAAACACCAGTGATTATCTTACTGCTGTCTCTAACATCATGTCCTCCCACTATCTAAAAACTGAACCTGTCAAAAACTGAACTTCTGGTGTTTCCTCCCTCTACTAACCTACCTTTGCTCGCATTGCCATCTCCGTGGGGTGGTTCCACCATTACTCCCCAGCAACATGTCCGCTGTCTTGGGGTCATACTTGATTCCGAGCTTTCAAAATATTTTTACCTTAATCAGGTTCCTCACATCATGTTCTCACACGCTTTATGCATTTAATAGCCCTCTGTGTCTGTACAGTTACATACTTTGGCTGTTAACTTGGTTCTTTCAGCATTACAGCAGGAACACCTGCTTCGTAACACTATGTCTGGTCCAAACAATGAAATCAATTGTTACCATCTACCTTTCGTGTCCCCCCCTTTTTCCTCATAAATTGTAAGCTTGCAAGCAGGGCCCTCATTTCCCCTTGGTATCTGTTTTTGATCTGTGTTTATTGTTTTTGCTGTAATGTCTATTGTCTGTACAAGTCCCCTCTATAATGTAAAGTGCTGGGGAATATGTTGGGGCTATAGAAATTAAATTATTATTATTATTATTGCTCCACTGCTGGGTCTTCATCCTCAACACTGCAATGCTCCACTGCCGGAGTTCAGCCTCAACACTGCAATTGTCCACTGCAGATTCTTCAGGCTCACACTGCAATTCTCCACTGCAGTTTCTTCAGCCTCAAAATGAAATTCCCCACAATGAAATACTCCACTGCAGGTTTTTCAGCCTCAACACTGACATTCTCCACTGCCGGGTCTTCCTCCTCAACACTGCAATTCTCCAATGCAGGTTCTTCAGGCTCAACACTGAAATGGTCCACTTCCGGGTGTTCTTCCTCAACACTGCAAGTCTCCAATGCAGGTTCTTCAGGCTCAACACTGAAATGCTCCACTGCAGGTTCTTGAGCCTCAACACTGCAATTCACTGCATAGCAAACAGTATGGAAGTACCAAATTAATAATAATGGGAACTTTGGTTTCATGTGGCCATCCAGGACGTCTGTTCAAAGGGTTATTGAGGTGCGTCCAAATTTGGAGCAAGCCTTGCATTCACTTTGTGGGCAAAACAGTAATGGGAGTACCAAATGAATAATAAAGGAACTTTGGTTCATGTGGCCATCCAGGACGTCTGTTCAAAGGGTTTTGGTGGTGCATGTAACTTTGGGACAGGGCAGGCCTTGCATTCAATCCATAGGCAAACAGTATCGGAATACCTAAATGAGTAATAAAGGGAACTTTGATTTCATTGGCCATCCAGGATGTCTGTTCAAAGGTTTATTGGGGTGCGTCCAAATTTGGAGCAGGTCTTACATTCACTTCATGGGCAAACTGTATGGGAGTACTAAATGAATACTAAAGGGAATTTTGGTTTCATGTGTCCATCCAGGACTTCTGCTCAAAGGGTTATTGGGGTGCGTGTAACTTTGGGGCAGGCAGGCCTTGCATTCAATCCATAGGCAAACAGTATGGGTGTACCAAATGAGTTAATAATGGGAACTTTGGTTTCATGTGGCCATCCAGGACGTCTGTTCAAAGGGTTAGTGGGGTGCATCCAAATTTGGAGGCAGGTCTTGCATTCACTTCATGGGCAAACAGTGTGGAGTACCAAATTGCTAATAATGGGAACTTTGGTTTCATGTGGCATCCAAGACGTCTGCTCAAAGGTTATTGGGGTGCATCCAAATTTGGGGCAGGCCTTGCATTCAATGCATAGGCAATAACAGTATAGGAGTAGCCACTGTTTAATAATGGAACAACAAAGCATAGCCGGCAGATGCTCTCTAAGAAATAGTGAGGATCAACTGCTGGACCTATAAAAATAGGCCTTGTGACTTCAGAGTCCCTTATATAACATAGTAAACATAGCAAGGCTGAAAAAAAGACTTTTGTCATCCAGTTTCAGCCTATATTCTGTCAGAAAAATCCCCAGATCGACGTCCTTTCTAAAATCCTAAAACCGTAAGATACAATATTGTTATACTCCAAGTACACATCCAGGCCTCTCTTGAACCCCTCGACTGAGTTCCCATAAACCACCTCCTCAGGCAAGGAATTCCAGATTCTCACTGCCCTAACAGTAAAAAAATCCCTTCTATGTCGGTGGAGAAACCTTCTCTCCTCCTGCCCCCTTTTGACCGGCACCTTCCTTGGTATAAACAGATCCTCGGAGACAAATTTGTATTGTCCCCTTATATACTTATAAAATGGTTATGATCACCTCTCAGTCGTCTTTTTTTTACACTAAATAATCTTAATTTTGCTAATCTCCTGTATTGTAGTTCCCCCATCTTTATTAATTTGTTGCCCTCCTTTGTACCGCTCTAGTTCCATATATCCTTCCTGAGCACCAGTGCCCAAAACTGTCCACAGTCCTCCATGTTGGTCAAAACCAGGGATTTTTTACTGAAGCAGTATAATGCTCTCATCATGTGTATCCAGACCTCTTTTAATGCACCCCATGATCCTGTTTCCCCTTGGCAGCTGCTTCCTGGCACGGCTGCTCCAGGTAAGTTTATCATTAACTAGGATCCCCAAGTCCTTATCCATGTCAGATTTACCCAGTGGTTTCCCTTTCAGTGTGTAATGGTGATATTGATTCCTTCTTCCCATGTGGAAAACCTTAAACATTTATCTTGTTAAACCGCATCTGCCAACTTTCAGCCCAATTTCCAACTTATCCAGATCCACTGTAGCAGAATACTATTTTCTCTTGCTTTTGATGCTTTACAAGTTTTGTATCATCTGCAAATATCGATATTTTACTGTGTAAACCTTCTACCAATCGTTAATAAATATGTTGACGAGAATAGGACCCAATACCGACCTCTGCGTTCCCCCTGGTCACAGCGACCCCTGAGATACCCCACTGGTCACAGCGATCCCTGCGGTACCCACTGGTCACATTGACCCCTGTGGTACCTCACTGATCACAGCGACCCAGTTAGAGAATATACCATTTATAACCACCCTCTGCTTTTTTATCACTAAGGCCATTACTGCTCATTTACACACATTTTCCCCAAGACCCTGCATTCTCATTTTGTGTACCAACCTCTTGGGTGGCACGTATCAAACACTTTGGAAAAATCAAGAAATACCACGCCCCAATGACTCACCAGGTCCATCTAAGCTTACCACTTCGTTCTCTTAGTACTCATGGATGTATGCCATCCCGATCCAGAGTTTTTATCTTTTTTAATCTTATTTAGCGGGTTTTCGCACCTCTTCTTGTGTTAGATTGGTGACCCTTAATACCGTATTTTTTCGGACCATAAACGCACTTTTTTCCCCCAAAATTTTTGGGGAAAATGGGGGTGCGTCTTATAGTCGCAATATACTTACAAATCCGGTGGCGGCGGGATCCCAATGCAGCCTCCCTGTCTCTGTGGTGCGGGGGGTGCGGAGCTCTCTGATGTTGGGGGGCTCCGCCGGCATTTCGTCATAGCCCGAAACCCCCCCCGCAGCTCCGATGCTGCAATGCGGTGGCCTCCTGAAAGATGGCCGCCATGGGCCCCCCGGAAAGATGGCCGCCGCATGCACAAATTCAAATTTCGGCAACGAGAAACTCGGGAAAAAGATCTCGTTGCAGAGATCAGAATCTAGCATGCGCCACCTCCAGCGGCCATCTTTTCGGAGGCCCCTGGCGGCCATTGGTTTCAGGAGGCCACCGCGTTCAGCAGCGGAGCTTCGGGGGCTTTCAGGCATGATGCTGCCGCCACGTCACAGAACCCCCGCACCACCACCGCACCACAGAGCACAGGAGGCTGCATTGGGACCATCGCCACAGGATTGTAAGTATATTGTGACCCCCACAGAGCACAGCCACCCCACAGTACACAACCACCCCCACAGTGACAACCACTCCACAGTGCACAACCACCCCACAGTGCACAACCACCCCACAGAGCACAGCCACCCCCCAGAGCACAGCCACCCCACAAGCACCCCTGCAACACAGAGCACCACCACCGCACCAGCCTGGACCACCGAACGACCCCTGTGACCACTCCTCTACCTGTGCTGATCCCTTCGCTGGTAAGCTGAATTCGGACTGTAAGACGGACCCCCATTTGACACATTATTTTTTTTCCCTATTTTCCTTCTGAAAATTTTGGGGGGCGTCTTATGGTCCGGTGCGTCTATAGTCTGAAAAATACGGTATAAAGGGGTTTTTTTTGTCTCCGGCATTTCACCTAGCATTTCATTTTGGGACCGTGAATAGCGTGGAGAAAAGGGGTTTAATATAAATTTGCTTTTCCCTCGTCATCTACAACCATTCTTTCCTCACAATTTTTTAAGGGGACTACACTTTCAATTTTGATTCTTTTTAAATATTGATATAATTGAAGAACATTTTTGGGGTTAGTTTTAAATCCTTCGCATGTGCTACTCTGTTTCCTTATTGGCAGCTTTAATTAGTTTTTTTGATAAAGATTTTTCGCCCTATAGTTTTTTAGAGCTTCAACGGTGTCATCCTGCTTTAGTATTTTAAATGCTTTCTTTTTACTGTTAATTGCTCCTCTTACTTTTTTGTTTAGCCACAATTTGGGGTTTTTTCCCATTTCTTGTCCTTTTATTCCCACAAGGTAAAACCGCTTACAGTGCCTATTTTAGGATGTTCTTAAACATTTCCTATTTATTTTTCTGTTTTCTTATTTCTGAGGACATTGCCCAGTCCCGTTAACATAAAAAAAAATTCAAAAAAAATTAAAAAAAAAAAAACCAAAAGATACGGCCTTCCCAAACCCTGTCTGATGACAAAGCACATCTAGCAGGATGCCCGCAGACCTCCACTAAAAAAGGCAAGAGGCAGCACAGGTGCAAACTAACTGATGAAAACAGCCACCCCCTACCTACCAGATTAGGAGGGGTTGGCTGCCTAGTAGAAAAAATTGCACATTGTTATAGCTTGCATAGGACGCCAGTCACACAGGTAAGTGTGAGGCAAAGTGTCTGACTTGCAGCCTATTAATATGCCCTTGTATTAACAGCGGGCTGCTCAGCACTATAATATGCAACACAAAAGAAACAGACGCCCTAATAACCAAGCCATCAAAAAGAGGCCTAGCTGCATCCTGCAAAAAATGATATGATAAAAAGTGCAAAAAATTTTTGCATATGATAAATACATTAAATATTTTGGTTTAAATATTTTGGCCAAAATAGATAACTTGCAACCCACGTCAAGGGTCCCTACTTGCAAGTCCTAACATTTTAAAATCAAAAACAGTAACAAAAAAAAACACTAACATAAATACGGCCTTTTCCCAAAACCCATCTGATGACAAAGTACATCTAGCAGGAAGCAGCAGACCTCCACTAATATAGGCAAGGGGGCAGCACAGATGAAAAAATACTGATAAAAAAAAAAACCACCCCCACACCTACCAATTATGGGGGGGGGCCCTACCTAGTAAAAAAAAATTGCACATTGTTTTTTCCTTTCTATAAGCCATCACACAGGTAAGTGTGGGGGAAAGTGTCTGACTTGCACCTATTTATTAATTTATTATTATTTTATAGCGCCTTTAAATTTCCCATGGTGCGTCATGAAAGGGTCATACAAAGTTATAGATATTGTTTCAGTAAACAAATTTCAATGAAAAGATGGTACAAGGGGAGAGGACCCTGCCTTGGGGACTTACATTCTAGGGGAAATGGTGGAGAAACAAAAGGGGTCGGGGGGGGGCAGCTCGGGGGTGGCAGGCGGCAGCTCGGTGGGGGGCAGCTCGGTATGGGCGGCGGGGGGGCAGCTCTGGTGGTGGCAGCGAGGCGGCAGCTGGGGTGGGGGCGGCGAGGTGGCAGCAGGCGGAAGCTCGGTTGGGGGGCGAGGGGGAAATGGTTATTGCAGGCTGGGGGTTTTTCCTGAAGAGAGGGGGTTTTCAGGTTCCGTTTGAAGGACCAAAGGGGGTTTGGATAATCGTACATGTTAGGCGGGGAATTTCCAAGGAGGGGGGATGTTCGAGAAATTTTGGGGAGGGGGTTGTGAGGAACGAATAAGGGGAGGATAGTGGGAGGTTTTGGGGAGGATCAAGATTACGTAAAGGGAAGATTTGGGAATTATTTAAGATAAGGAGGAACGGGTTTGGCTATTAATGACACCCTTGCATTAACACTGGCTGCTCAGTAGTAAAACAACACACAGGGAAGACGCCCTAAAGACCAAGCTTAAAAAACTTTTGTCTCAGCCAACCAAAAGGGTATATCTAAGCGGTCAAACTTGCCTTCTTAAAGTTCAGTGTTTTTTTGACTCCCTGACAAGTTACCCACGAAAGACAAGTGAAACTGTACAATATTGTGTCGCAATTTTCCCAATGCCTGACGACCTCAAAAATTTTTTTTTTCTGTCTAAATGAATGACAAGGCTGTGTCAATGATTTCACACAAACCTCATGGCCGAAAAGGTTGTAAAATGTTAAAAAGACATTTCCCCGAAACATTTGTCTTGGGTTTAAAAAAAAGCTAAATTTGAAAAACGCATAAAAACGTACAGTTGAAAATAGCCCAATGGTGGGGAAAATTTTAGTTGGGGTTTTTTTTGTTGCCTTACATACAAACATTACCCCCCCAAATTATTTTTGGTTTATTTTTTTTATTTTTAATTTTTGTGCCGTAAAAAGGGTCTTAAGACTCGACAACATTGTTCACAGCAGGACCTGGGAGTCAGAAATGCTTTTCCCGGGGGGTTCCCCCCATATTCCCATGTCAATTGAGCTCTGTTCCCATCATTTCCACCATTTTAGACCCTAAAAAGACCCCCGGGGGGCTGGGGCAAAAATGCTCGAGTTTCACAAAAAAACATTGGGCTCATTGCTCGGGTCATCAACCGAACATTTCGAATGCTGACCCGGGAACGAGCAACCGAGCATTTTAGTGCCGCCTGTTTTAAAAAGGCAGCTGAGGAGAGGAGCAAAAACGGAAAAACCCCCAAGAGGTTGGAAACTACTGGATTGCAGTACCCTGACTAACCACCCAACTAAAGGCACGTGGGGGGTTCCCACTTGGTCCTAACGCCTCTTACATCCTGAGAGGTTAAAAAACACCAAAGATAGAAAGAGGAAAGCTATCTGCCCCGGAGCAGATCCCCAAAGAACATAGGGGAAAACCCCCAAAAATGTAAAGGCGGTTAACAAGGGAAATACAGACACAACAGAAAATAATATAGCAAACGTTGGGGCCCAAACTACCTGAACAGAAAAAGGGTAGGAAGGACCTTAAAAGCAACCAAAAAAAAAAAAACCAAAAAATACCAACCAAAAAATTGCAAAACACCTAGATCACACGACCTCTACCACCAAATTAGTTCTCTGGGCACAAAACTAAGCCCCGCCACGAAAAAAAGGGAAAAGGCAAAGAACAAATAACAGGGCTAGAAAACTGAAACACAACCCCCAAAAAGGGGATCTGGCTGAACTCCACAGAAGGCGGGAACAATGCAAAAAAAAACAAGCACAAAAACAAAAAACAGAAAACTTTATCCGATGCAAAGATCAGGAAGACTCACAAGTTTTCCAAGGAACCGGGGCCACAGTTGAAAAAAACAATTATCACCCCCAAACCTGATGGGGGGGAACCTCCCTTATATAAACCAGTCTGTAACCCCTGTTTTCCATCCCTTTATTGAATTTCAGTAGTTTTAACCACCAAGGACGTCTCTAAATTCATTTTTAAAAACAAACAACACCCCCCCTCACAATGCCCTGGAATTGGTGCCCCCCCACCTCTTTCAGATTGTAAGCCTAATGCAGGGTCCATTTTTTAGGGTTGAATTTTTTTGATTATTTAAACTTGGGAATTTTTTTACTGTTTCATAGAACGCTGACCGTAAAGCTAGCAAAATTTTTTGGATAACAAAAAAGTTTATTATTATTAGTAGATTGAAGGATAAAATTCAAACTTTTAAAACTGGCATGTGTGGAATAAGAATCGCTGTGGGCGCAACTCACAAATGAGGTTTGCTGCTGTGCCGCGCGGGGTGGGGGGGTTTAAACATGACAACTCTGGCTGGAGAGGTGCAGGCGGGGATTTACGGTGGATTGAGAAAGATGGGTGTGCTTTGTAGTAAGATCATCAAAAAGCAGCATGCCCAAATTTCCTACAGCTGAAGGCTATCAACACCCCAACAGTAGGGGTAAACAAGTGAGTTTTTCCCCGGAGCCTGTGTACAACACTGCCACGGTGAGGGGGAGGAAGAATCAGAGATCAGTGAGGGGGGGACGGGGTTGGCGAAAAAGCTAGCTGCATTTTAGCACAATGCATTCCCAATTAACGCTTTGATCGCGCAGTGGCGGTCAAGTATGAAAAAAAGAATAAAATTTTTTAAAAAATTTTCAGATTACATGATTTTTTTTGATTTTTTTCCAATCGAAAAAAAAACCAAGGGTAGGAACTCAGAACGCGAACTTTCTTTCACTGCGGGAAAGTTTTTGGCCTCAGGGCACATGGTTGTTGTTGGGTTTTATAAATCTTGCTACATAACCTCCCATCTTACGCTCCTCTGCTGAGCTACCAGTTGCATCCCCCCGGGTTTTCACCCAAATGAATCCTACCTCATGTCCCTTTTCCGTTCCCCACTCCTTCCCTAGATTCACCCTCCTCCCTTCCTCCCTTTACAGCACAGTACAGACGCAGGCACCTCAAAACGAGTCGTCACAAATGCACACCCCGGGTTTAATGTCGAAAAATTTGGATCCCGGCAAAATTCCCCCCCTCGCCGTAATCTTAAAGTCTTTATAAAAAATTTTCATCTGCAGAAAGGAATTTCCCCCTCCGGGGCTTGGAA
>JARQOD010008578.1:0-35060 GCA_033576555.1 Oophaga sylvatica
CCATAGTACTTGATGCATTTAAGTTGCTTTCTGTTGAAATGGCATTGATCAAGAAGATTGCTGTTGTTGGTAATGTGGCACTTTGTGTTGAAGTCTGGGTTGTTGGAATACATGTAGAAGAGACGATTGTAGTTGTCTTCTGTGTAGTAAAAAAAACTAGTTAGTTTCCCATGGAGTGCTTGCAATTGTAGATGGTGTAGACGTTGGTGTGGCTGCTTCAGGGTGTGTAATATAGACAGTTGATGTAGTTTGATGATTACTTGTTGTTTCCATGATTGTAGTTTGGTTGAGATGTTGTCTCTTGAATGGTTGTTAATTTTATTGTTGCTAGTTTTATTGTTGTAGATTGGGTGGTTGTAAGTTTTGAGGTTGCCATGAGTGTTGTAGCTTGTGGAGTTATTTCTCTCGTAGTAGTTTGCATTAGGGTTGTTTTTTGAGGTGTTGTAGTTTTTAAAGTTGTTGTAGGTTGTGGGGTTGTCTGTTCTGTGGTTGCCATAGTTGTCATCTGTGGTGTTGTGACTTTTATGGTTGTTGTTTTGATAAAAGTTGTTTCTTGAGGTGTTGAAATGCTCAAAGTTGTAAAACCTGTTGTAAGCTCTGTTGTTGTAATGGTGGTAGTTGGGATAAGTAGTTTTTTCGAGTAGTAGTTGGCAGAAGAGTGGTGTAAAGAATTGTTGTTTTAAGTGTTGAAGGCAATCACTTGTTTGAGGTCTTAAAGTAGTGACCTGCGGAGTTGTGTGAGTAGTTGTTGGATGAGTTGTGATAATGGCTGGTTTAGTGGTGGCTGCTGATGTCCTAGGAGTTGTTAAACAAATGAGTTCATCAAACGTTAGAGAGATGATTACTCTTCCTTTGAAGTTATCTGGCGATTCACACAATATGTCCTTAATGTCTTTCACTTTTGTTTGTTATCATTAATCCAGTTGTGAAAATCTTTAAGGTTACAGTCACAGTTCCAGGAATTATTCCTTAAATATATAACAGCAAGTTTAAGCACTGAATCAATTGGTTTAGGCATAATGGTGAACTTGTTGTTATTCAATCTTAAAGTCTTTAACACAGGTAGGGATGAGAACACATCCTCTTGTAAGCTGCTGAGATAATTATGTTCCACATTGAGTTCTGTTAACTTACCAAGATCCAAGAACACTTCCTTGTTTAGCATAGTGATTTGGTTTGAGGAAAGCACTAACTTTTTCAAAGATCTAAAGTTATTGAACGCAGTAGCTGGAATATCAGTTAATTCATTCTGGCTCAGATCAAGTTCTATAATATTTATACCATCAGTTATCTCATCTGGAAGCGTCTTCAGTTTATTTGCATTCATTTTGAGTTGCTTTATTTTATTTAACCCAAATAACATTTTATTTGGGAGCTCCTCTAATAGATTTCCATCCAAAAGCAATTTTTCAAGATTTGCTAAATTAGATAAAAAATTTGGGGGCCACAATTTTATTCTGTTGTTATACATATTGAATTCAGTCAGATTTTTGTTATTGTCCACCAATCCTTGAGGAAGTTCTGTGAGCTCATTTTCATAGAGACGAAGGACTTTAGGTTAGGTAATTTACTGAATATGTCAACAGGTATCTGAGTCAGTTTATTTTTTGCTAGATGCAATATTTTGAGTTTACCAAGTGCATCAAAAATGCCTGGAGGAAAAGAAGATAATTTATTGAGATTTAAGTAGAGTTCTTCCAAATTATGCAGATCATCAAAAATTCCTTGGCCCAAAGAACTGATGTTGTTGTATTTAAGAACCAGCTTCCTCAGATTGCTAAGATTGCTGAAGACTCCAGTCTTTAGTGCATGCAAATCTGCATTTGCAGAAATCTCCAATTCAGTAAGGTTTTGTAAATTATCAAAGGCACCAACTTCTATTTCGCTAATTTTATTATTCATGAAGTATATTTTTTCCAAGTGAGTCATGTATTTGAATGCATCTTTTCTGATAGTCGAAATTCCTGTTTGCACTAAGAAGATTTCCGTTGTTTTTGGGCTAATGGATTTAGGTACGTCAGTGATGGTTTCCTTCATGAAGACTTCCTGGTAATCTTTGGGGCAGTCATACACAACTTGACAGTTTGTAGTTGAAGAAAATGTCATATTAATTGCTCCAAGTAATGCCAGAAGGTGTAAAATCAAATGCATTTTATGTCTGTAAAAAAAAAAAAAATAGGGTGTTAGTCTCTTTACATACAGATTTGCCAACCGTTCATAAATTTCTAGATGGTCTGTAAACTTGTACATTTTCTTCATTAAAAAAAAAATTGCAATATTAATGATTTTTTTTAAAGGTTGGAAAAAATTATCATTTTACATATTTCTTTAATTACTTCAACATTTCAAATGTCCTTATATCAGTATTTTGAGCTACAGATGAATACTAATTTCATTCTTAATGGTTTATTTTTTTCCATAGTATTAAATAATGTTCCATGATTTTTTGCAGAATACACAAAGTTTAGGTTGGCAACCCTTTTGAACAACACATGCGTTTTACACTGTTGAATCATGAATCTGCACCAAAATCTAAGAGAAAATCCACATTTTGCTGCATTTTTGAGGGGGGGGGATGTCACTCATGACATTTCTGAGTGGACAGGGCATGCCGTGGATTTCTATTTATCCACTATGTGAACTGGTTTTGTTAACTACATTAATGTTTTAAAAATTGCTTTACAGCTCTGCCATCACAAACCGTTAGGTTCACGCGAGTGTATAAAAAATCTTTCAGAATTTCATCCAGAACACTTGAACGATTTTTTTCTCACTTGTCATCCATGTGCAGTCCGTATGCAAGCCAATTTTTACAGCAGCTGCTAGGAATCATTTACACTTTCCTATATTACAAAAATGCAATGAATCCGTAAAATCACATGTTATACTTTGGCTCCGTATGGAATCTGATTTTTTTGCGCATCCAGAGACTTGAATGGGCGCATCTCATCTGATTTATGGAAGAAACTAGTGCATGCTGCAATTTTTTTTAGCACACAGATTCAGTCATCTATACTGCCTAGCTGAATAACACTGGTCCAAGTGTGGTCCATTTTTTTCACAGATAGCGCCCAGACTGAAAATACGGTCATGTGAAAGAGTAAATGTATTTCTAAAGTTCCTATTGATATGAAATTCTCACCAGATGTAGATAACAGCCCATTCAATCCACATACAGTACAGACCAAAAGTTTGGACACACCTTCTCATTCAAAGATTTTTCTGTATTTTCATGACTATGAAAATTGTAGAATCACACTGAAGGCATCAAAACTATGAATTAACACATGTGGAATTATACATTACACTTTACAAAAAAGTGTGAAACAACTGGAAATATGTCTTATATTCTAGGTTCTTCAAAGTAGCCACCTTTTGCTTTGATTACTGCTTTGCACGCAGAAAAGGTGAACGGATGGACTCTACTTGCCTGGTTCCCACCGTGAAGCATGGAGGAGGTGGTGTGATGGTGTGGGGGTGCTTTGCTGGTGACACTGTTGGGGATTTATTCAAAATTGAAGCGGTGAGCGGTCCAGCTTACCCCAAACCATCTCGATTGAGTTCAGGTCTGGTGGCTGTGGAGGCCAGGTCATCTGGCGTAGCACCCCAACACTCTCCTTCTTGGTCAAATAGCACTTACACAGTCTGGAGGTGTGTTTGAGGTCATTGTCCTGTTGAAAAATAAATGATGGTCCAACTAAACGCAAACCGGATGGAATAGCATGCTGCTGCACGTTGCTGTGGTAGCCATGCTGGTTCAGTATGCCTTCAATTTTGAATAAATCCCCAACAGTGTCACCAGCAAAGCACCCCCACACCATCACACCACCTCCTCCTTGCTTCACGGTGGGAACCAGGCATGTAGAGTCGATCCGTTCACCTTTTCTGCGTGCAAAGCAGTAATCAAAGCAAAAGGTGGCTACTTTGAAGAACCTAGAATATAAGACATATTTTCAGTTGTTTCACACTTTTTTGTAAAGTGTAATGTATAATTCCACATGTGTTAATTCATAGTTTTGATGCCTTCAGTGTGATTCTACAATTTTCATAGTCATGAAAATACAGAAAAATCGTTTAAATGAGAAGGTGTGTCCAAACTTTTGGTCTGTACTGTATATATCTGCAGCCATTTTGAGAATTGAAGAATAAGCAAAGGAAAAAATAAAAAAGACCTCCAAAGAAAGGTCTATTCTCACATAAGACCCATTGTGGGCTGTAGAAGGAGAAAGCGGTCCAAGAATAAAGCTATGCTGATACATGACATCTAGAAATAAAGAGCATCATCCCCAATACACAAAACTCATATACAGCTTGTATTACTCACATAGACACGTCTACTTATGAAAAATCTGAAACTGTGAGGAGGTTGCAAAATTTAAGAGGAATGGGCGCTACTTAAAAACTATTTTGTGAAAATGGGTGACACTAAAATAAAAAATATAGATACTCACTTACTGGACGCACACTCCACATCTGAAATCCATAGGAAAGAAAGTGGAGTTTTCTAACTTAAAGGGGTTTTACCCTGAGCAAAGTTCATTTTTATCAATGTTTTAATCAACAGATCTTTAAATAATAATAAGTTCCACTATTGGATGCATTTAAATAAAATGTTCTTGTGCTGAAATAATCTTATAAATGTGCCCCTGCTGTGTACTGTGTAATGGCCTTGTCTGACCGTACAGGGATCTGGTGTAAATGTACCACAGCTCCTGGGCAGGGGAGTAAGAAAAAGAGTGTACAGACATTACAGCATGGGATCCCAGCTAATTCTGTCTTTGAGGTAAAACATTGCTTAAAAATAAGCAGGGAAATGTTTTGCCTCAGAAAAAGAATCAGCTGTGATCCCCTGCAGTTATGTCTGTCTCCTCTTTTGCTTCCTCCCCTGCCCAGGAGATGTGGTATGATCGGACCATGTTCCTGTATGGTCAGACACGGCCATTACATAGTGATGAGCGAGTATACTCGCTAGGATTCGGTGCTCGAGGTACTCGAATCCTAGAGAGTAAATTTCACTACTCGCCTCGCAATATTCGGATCTCCTGCCCGGCATGTGTTAGACAATCACAGTAAAGCCGCGGCCTTCTTTGTTGTGGCATTACTCTGATTGGCTGGCCGCGCTGCGTCATAGTCATGGCCTATGAGTCATAGGCTAAGACTATGTGTGTTTGGAGAATGTGTGCGGGGGTCTGTGAAGGTGTGTGTGTGTGTGTGTGTGTGTATGTGTGTGTGGGGGGCTGTGCCGGGCTCTGCTGTGTCCGTTGTGGGACACTCGTTTTTATAGAGGGACTGCATCGGAAAGGTGCGTATAGTTTGGTTTATTATTTTAATATTATTTGCAGGAGACAAGGGCTTCGGGGAATTAGGTGTTGCGGTGAGCATGTACTCTATGTTATGTGTTGTATGTTATGTATATGTACTGTATTATGTTGTTTGTCTTTTTTTTTTTTTTTTTACATTCACCACATTAGCCAGATGATGGGAATACTACTTTCCCATCATCCGCTAATGCTGTCACTGTAGCAGGCATAGCTGGATGAGACAAGTAGTCCCATCTGACGATGCCCGCACAGCCAGCAGAGCCCGAGCCCGGCAGAGCCCCGCACAGCCCTGGCAGAGGCCGGCACAGCCCCGCACAGCACCTGCAGAGCCCTGCACAGCCCCGGCACAGGCCCGGCAGAGCCCGAGCCAGCAGAGCCTGGCACAGCCCCGCGCACACACACAGCCCCACAGACCCCCCGCACACATTCTCTGCCCACACACATCTTCTGCCCATTACTAGCATTTCCAAAGACTTACATTGGACTTGCTACTCGTTACGAATACCCGAGTATTAGGAGCTACTCGTAACGAGCATTTTGACGTGTGTTTAGGATCATTATCCATTTGTAGAAGCCATTCTCTTCAAAAATTCAGCTCTTTTATAGATGGTGTTATGTTTGCATCAAGAATTTGTTGAAATTTCATTGAATCCATTCTTCCCTTTACCCATGAATTCTTCACCGTGCCATTGACTTCAAAACAACCCCAAAGCATGATTGATCCACCCCCATGCTTAACCCCTTCACCCCCAAGGGTGGTTTGCACCTTAATGACCGGGCCAATTTTTACAATTCTGACCACTGTCTCTTTATGAGGTTATAACTCTGGAACGCTTCAACGGATCTTCGCGATTCTGAGACTGTTTTCTCGTGACATATTGTACTTCACGTTAGAAGTAAAATTTCTTCGATATAACTTGCGTTTATTTTTGAAAAAAACGCAAATATGGCGAAAATTTTTAAAATTTTGCAATTTTCAAACTTTGAATTTTTATTCCCTTAAAACAGAGAAATATGTCACATAAAATAGTTAAGAAATAACATTTCCCACATGTCTACTTTACATCAGCACAATTTTGGAACCAAAATTTTTTTTTGTTAGGAAGTTATAAGGGTTAAAATTGACCAGCGATTTCTCATTTTTACAACAAAATTTACAAAGCCATTTTTTTTAGGGACCACCTCTCATTTGAAGTCACTTTGAGGGGTCTATATGGCAGAAAATACCCAAAAGTGACACCATTCTAAAAACTGCACCCCTCAAGGTACTCAAAACCACATTCAAGAAGATTATTAACCCTTCAGGTCTTCACAGGAACTAAAGCAACGTGGAAGGAAAAAATGAATATTTAACTTTTTAGCCACAAAAATGATCTTTTACAAACTTTTTTTTTATTTTCACAAGGGTAAAAGGAGAAAATGGGCAGATAAAGTTGTTATGCAATTTCTCCTGAGTACGCCAATACCCAATATGTGGGGGAAAACCACTGTTTGGGCACACGGCAGAGCTCGTAAGGGAAGGAGCGCCGTTTGACTTTTTTCAAACTAAAATTGGCTGGAATTGAGATTGGACGCCATGTCGTGTTTGAGAGCCCCTGATGCGCCTAAACAGTGGAAACCCCCACAAGTGACACCATTTTGGAAACTAGACCTCCTAAGGTACTTATCTAGATCTGTTGTGAGCACTTTGAACTCCCAAGTGTTTCACAAAAGCTTATAATGCCTGGGTGTGAAAAAAAAAAAAAAACAATTTTCCACAAAAATGATTTTTTAGTCCCAAATTTTTGAATTTTCCCAAGGAAATTGGACCCCAAAAGTTGTTGTCCAATTTGTCCTGAGTACGCTGATACCCCATATGTGGGGGGGGGAACTGTTTGGGTGCACGGCAGGGCTTGGAAAGGAAGTAGTAACGTTTTGGAATGCAGACGTTGATGGGGTCATGTTCCGTTTGCAGTGCCCCAGATAAGCCTAAACAGTGGAAACCCCCCACAAGTGACCCCATTTTGGAAACTATACCCCCTAAGGAACTTATCTAGACCTTTGGTGAGCACTTTGAACCCCCAAGTGCTTCACACAAGTCTATAATGCCCGGGCATGAAAATAAAAAATCCTATTTTTTTCCCACAAAAATTATCTTTTAGTCACTAATTTTTTATTTTCTCAAAGGTAACAGGAGAAATTGGACCACATAAGTTGTTGTCCAATTTGTCCTGAGTACGCTGATACCCCATATGTGGGTGGGAACCACTGTTTGGGCGCACGGCAGAGCTCGGAATGGAAGGAGCACCATTTGACTTTTTCCAACCAAAATTGGCTGGAATTGAGATTGGATGCCATGTTGCATTTGGAGAGCCCCTGATGTGCCTAAACAGTGGAAACCCCCCACAAATGACCCCATTTTGGAAACTAGACCCCCTAAGGAACTTTTATAGATCCTTGGTGAGCAATTTGAACCCCCAAGTGCTTCACACAAGTTTATAACGTAGAGCCGTAAAATTTAAAAATCATATTTTTTCCACAAAAATGATCTTTTCACCCCAATTTTTATTTTTCCAAGGGTAACAAGACTCCAAAAGTTATTGTGCAATTTGTCCTGAGTGCGCTGATACCCCATATGTGGGGGTAAACCACTGTTTGGGTGCATGGCAGAGTTTGGAAGGGAAGGAGCGCCGTCTGACTTTTTCAACGCAGAATTGGCTGGACGCCATGTCGTGTTTGGAGAGCTCCTGATCTGCCTAAACAGTGGAAACCCCCATAAATGACGCCATTTTGGAAACTAGACCCCTCAAGGAACTTATCTAGATGTGTGGTGAGAACTTTTAACCCCCAGGTGTTTCACTAAAGTTTATAACGTACAGCCGTAAAATAAAAAATCTTTTTTTTTTTTTACAAAAATGATTTTTTCGCCCCCAATATTTTATTTTCACAAGGGTAACAGAAGAAATTGGAACCCAAAGTTGTTGTCCAATTTGTCCTGAGTACGCTGATACCCAATATGTGGGAGAAAACTACTGTATGGGCGCACGTCAGGGCTCGGAAGGGAAGTAGTGACGTTTTGGATTGCAGACTTTGATGGAATGGTCTGGGGGCGTCATGTCACATTTGGAGAGCCCCTGATGCACCTATACAGTGGAAACCCCCCACAAGTGACCCCATTTTGGCAAATAGACCCCACAAGGAACTTATTTAGATGTGTGGTGAGCACTTTGAACCCCGAAGTGCTTCACAGAAGTTTATAACGTACAGCCGTAAAAATAAAAAATCTTTTTTTTTTTTACAAAAATGATTTTTTTTGCCCCCAATATTTTATTTTCACAAGGGTAACAGGAGAAATTGGACCCCAAAAGTTGTTGTCCAATTTGTCCTGAGTACGCTGATACCCAATATGTGGGAGAAAACTACTGTATGGGCGCACGTCAGGGCTCGGAAGGGAAGTAGTGACGTTTTGGATTGCAGACTTTGATGGAATGGTCTGGGGCGTCATGTCGCATTTGGAGAGCCCCTGATGCGCCTAAACAGTGGAAACCCCCCACAAGTGACCCCATTTTGGAAAATAGACCCCACAAGGAACTTGTCTAGATGTGTGGTGAGCACTTTGAACCCCGAAGTGCTTCACAGAAGTTTATAACGCACAGCCGTAAAAATAAAAAATCCTTTTTTTTTTTGCAAAAATGATTTTTTTGCCCCAATATTTTATTTTTACAAGGGTAACAGGAGAAATTGGACCCCAAAAGTTGTTGTCCAATTTGTCCTGAGTACGCTGATATCCAATATGTGGGAGAAAACTACTGTATGGGTACACGTTGGGGCTCGGAAGGGAAGTAGTGACGTTTTGGATTGCAGACTTTGATGGAATGGTCTGGGGGCGTCATGTCGCATTTGGAGAGCCCCTGATGCGCCTAAACAGTGGAAATCCCCAACAAGTGACCCCATTTTGGAAAATAGACCCCACAAGGAACTTATCTAGATGTGTGGTGAGCGCTATGAAGCCCCAAGTGCTTCACAGAAGTTTATAATGTACAGCCGTAAAAACAAAAAAAATATTTTTTTTTGTACAAAAATGATATTTTCGCCCCCAGTTTTTTATTTTCCCAAGGGTAGCAGAAGAAATAGGACAAATTGCACAATAACTCTTGTGGTCCAGAGTATGCTGATACCCCATATGTGGGGATAAACTACTGTTTGGACGCATGGCAGAGCTCAGAAGTGAAGGAGCACCGTTTGACTTTTTCAACGCAGAATTGGCTGGAATTGAGATCAGACGCCATGTCACATTTGGAGAGCCCCTGATGTGCCTAAACAGCTGAAACCCCCCAATTCTAACTCCATCCCTAACCCCAACACACCCCTAACCCTAGTCCCAACCCTAACCACAAACCTAACCCTAACACACCCCTAATCCCAACCCTAACCCTAATCCTAACTTTAGCGCCAACCCTAACCCTAACTTTAGCCGCAACCCTAACCCTAACCCTAATGGGAAAATGGAAATAAATGCTTTTTTTTAATTTTATTATTTTTCCCTTACTAAGGGGGTGATAAAGGGGGGTTTGATTTACTATTTATAGCGGGTTTTTATGATTGGCAGCTGTCACGCTAAAAGACGCTTTTTATTGCAAAAATAGTTTTTGCATCATCACATTTTGAGAGCTATAATTTTTGCATATTTTGGCCCACAGAGTCATGTGAGGTCTTATTTTTTGCGGGACGAGTTGACGTTTTTATTGGTACCATTTTTGAGCACGTGACGTTTTTTGATCGCTTTTTATTTCGATTTTTGGGAGGTTAGAATGAACAAAAATCAGCAATTCATGAATTTCTTTTGGGGGAGGCGTTTATACCGTTCCGCGTGTGGTAAAATTGATAAAGCAGTTTTATTCGTCGGGTCAGTACGATTATGGCGATACCTCATTTATATCATTTTTTCATGTTTTGGCGCTTTTATAGAATAATAACAATTTTATATAAAAAATAATTATTTTTGCATCGCTTTATTCTGCGAGCTATAACTTTTTTATTTTTTTGCTGATGATGCTTTATGACGGCTCGTTTTTTGCGGGACAAGATGACGTTTTCAGCGGTACCATGTTTTTTTATATCGGTCTTTTTGATCGCGTGTTATTCCACTTTTTGTTCGGCGGTATGATGATAAAGCATTGATTTTTTGCTTCGTTTTTTTTTTTAAGGGTTCACTAAAGGGGTTAACTAGTGGGACAATTTTATAGGGGGGTCGTTACGGACGCGGCGATACCAAATATGTGTACTTTTATTGTTTTGTTTTTTTTATTTACAGGAAGAAGTGAATTTATTGGGGAATGTTTTTTTTTTTTTTTATTTATTTTGGATTTTTTTTTACACATGTTTATTTTTACTTTTTTAACTTTTTTACTTTGTCCCAGGGTGGGACATCACAGTATTTTATCAGATCGCTGGTGTGACAGTGTGCACAGCACTCTGTCACACCAGCGATCGCACAGGCATAGATGCAGGCTTCTCAGTGCCTGCTCTCGGCAGGCACTGAGGTAGCCGCCTCCCTCCAGGACCCCGGCGCCATCTTGGATCCGAGTCCTAGAGGGAGGAAGCCCTCAGAACAGCGCGATCACATCGCGCTGCTCTGAGGGTCTCAGGGGGGCGCCCAGGGAGCCCCCACCCTGTGCGATCCTCCCCTGTGCCCCCAGTACACCGCGATCATGTTTGATCGCGGTGTGCTAGGGGTTAATGTGCCGGGAGCGGTCCGTGACCGCTCCTGACACACAGTCATGGGTGTCAGCTGTGATAATCAGCTGACACCAGGCGGCGATTAGCTGCGCTCCCCTCAGGAGCGCAGCTGATCGCCTATGACGTACTATCCCGTCCCCGGTCATACGGGCCCAGGTACCATGGACGGGATAGTACGTCCGATGGCAGTAAGGGGTTAATGGTTGTTGATGGGGTTTTTTCTGAATTCTGTGACCTTTTATCTCCACACATACCTTTGATTATTGTGGCCAAGAAGTTCTATTTTATCCTCATTAGTCCACAGGACTTGTTTCCAAAATGCATCAGGCTTGTTTAGATCTTCTTTTGCATACTTCTGACTCAGTAGAACAATATACCACAACTCCAGAGTCTGCTAAATCTTTCTGAAGGTCTTTTGAAGTCAAGCAGGGATTCTGATTTCCCTCTCTCAGCTCTCACTGAAATTTTGCTTGCTCTTCCAGACCTTATCTTGACTTCCACTGTTCCTATTAACTGCCATTTCTTAATTACATTTCAAACTGAGGAAAGGGCAACTTGAAAACGCTTTGCTATCTTCTTATAGCCTTCTCCTGGCACAAGGTTAGAGTAGGCTTGGTTTTTATAAAGCAGGAAAATTTGCATCACCTGGCATTTCCTAACGAGGATGGTGAACAAGCCATAACCCTATCAAGCTAATTAAGGTCTGAAACCTTGTTCAAAGTTCAAAGTTATATGAAATCTCCACGGGTGCCCAAACTTTTGCAACAGCCCATTTTACTTTTTGTCATTTTTAAAATATAAAAGATGAAAACATTTTTTTTCCTAAAATACAAACAAAATGTGTCATCTTTCACTTTAGTCCTTTAGAGATCATTTCATCTTCAACTTGCTTAACTGTTCACAATATCAGTAATTTTGACTAGGGGGTGCCCAAACGTTTACATGTCACTGTATGGGTCAACAGGGACTCTTGATACATATCTAGGATCATCCTATCTATACATGCGACAAGGAAGGTTATTGTAAAGCTCTAGCTATCAGATAGATGTTTGACTTATGACCTTCAGATTACTCATTATAAAAAGAACATTCTTGTGGAAAAGATTCACTTTCAGGTCAATGGGTGTAACGTGGTTCAGGGCAGTAGCTAAGGGTGAGGTACTCATCTCTTATGCCCCGACACGTTACATGAGGCTGGGTGTGTAAACTTGTGCTGAGTGGGCAGTACATCCTCCATCCCGCATGTAAACAATAACTTCGACTGGCCAGGACCAATTGTTTGACAGTTCAATGAGGGAGACCACAAGTCAAAAATAAACTTTTTACTCAATGATAACTTGGGGGTAGATTATATACAGGAGAGCGGACACATGACTTGATGAACGTTTCCTTTACAATACAGAGCATTTTCCACGCAAAATTTAAGTTAATTTCTCTTTACTTGTTTGGCCTCTACCTTCAACGTTCCTTTATACTTCACCACAGCCCAGCTCAGTACTACAGTCCAGTTAGCAAGAGTCCTATTCTCAACCCGCCTTCTTTACCCTGAAGGTAACTATATTGCCAATGTAAAGTGCCAGTGGTTGGTAGTCGTGGATGAGCTGCTGCTCCTTAACGCCCTGGCACTTGATAGCAATATCATGTCCCAGTCCCAATGTGCCGTAAGGTGTGGGCTGTATGACATTCACTCGTAGGGCTTCACAGTCCCAAGATCCAACCTACTGGAACCGCCTCACATAACTCAGGGGACACCCAGTTCATTTCAAAGCACAGGTTACTGGATATTTCAAGTTCATCAGATTGTAACACGCAGTATCGGGCACAACACTGTTTGTTTCTTGCTGTCTTAATGCAATACATTTTCAGCATTACTACAGTATATGTTCCTCCTGGACTATTCTTACATTTGCTGCTTCTGGCAGCCCTAGAGATTTTCTTCCAGTCGCGTAGTACACTCAGGATCCATTGCTTTCACTTCACGCAGTTCCATGTCCATCTTTCTCTGTATGACAGAGGATAAGGCACACTCGTACTTACCTGTATCTAGCCTGGAGCTCTGGGTGTCCCACTGCCCTGAATAAAAGATTCATTCTTTCACTATCAGCCCATTGCTACTTGAACTTGACCTTGGTTAACAAACTTCCCTATCTGGCTGCAGGAAGCAGTCCCTTTTTACTTAAGTCCTAAATCCAAACTTATGCTCAACCTACACTGTACACTAAACATTACTAGTACTACACATTTCTTAGACATTGCACATTACCAAACCAATGTGTACACCTAAAACTGCACTACACAGTCCACACTTCACATGATGAAATATGTGTAAAATCACACAACTCTATTCACAAAGATGAGATTGGTGCCTTCAGGGTCAGGAGCACAACAGTACAGTCCACAACTCTAACACCAGCATGGCCGATACTTATCTCTTCTGTCTCTGACGCTCTGGAACTCCCACCTGAGGCACTCCCTTCATCTTATGTACTCTGTCCCGTCTGGGCCCATTACTTCTGTGAGTAAACTCTAAGTCGCACAGCAAGGCGTCCTGACCAAGGACTCGTATCAGATCAATTACTCTGTTCTTACAGTCACTTCTCTCTCTTTCTCTTTCTCTTTTGCTATCCGTTGTGTCTGTCTCTCTTGCAAAGGACACCCATATCATGTGACACTGCTCACATTAGACCTTAGATCCTACTTTCCTTAAGGTATGTGCACACGTTGCAGATTTGGTCTTGTAAAAATCTGTGCGGATTCTTCTCTTGGCAGAAAATGCAGTTGATAATCCATGCGTTTTTTATGTGGATTTGATGCGGATTTTCATGCGGATTTGTATGCGTTTTTGTAAGCCGCCGAACTCAGGGTCCCAATTCTATAATTATAAACAATATTTTTCTGTAGTGCTGTTGGCTCTGGTTGACAGTAACTACAGGTTTATAATTGTAGACATTGGGCCTATGGAAGAACTGGAGACTGTAGAGTCTTCAATTCTTCCATTATGGGTCGGCGGCTTCGCAATAACGAGTTGCACCTACCACCAGCACGCCAACTTCCTGGCTCCAATCTAGAACCTGTCCCATATGTTGTAGTTGGGCATGAGGCCTTCCAGCTATCAAGGAATGTGATAAGGCCACATCCACGACGACACCTTGACGACCGTCGTCGGATCTTCAACTTGCGCCTATCACGGGCCAGGCGCCTGGTGGAGTGTGCCTTTGGCATTCTGTGTGCAAAATGGCGGGTCCTTCAGTCTGCTATTCAGCTGAGTGAAGCCAACGTCAATGAGGTCATAAAAGCATGTGTTGTTCTACATAATTTCACCAGAATGCATGATTGTGGCCCATCAGATGTTGGTGAAAGTGTGGTGACCAATGTGGATATACCTACGCCCCATGTCATCCCTTTACGTCGCCCACTCTCAGAACTTAAAACCCGTGATATCTTTACCCAATATTTTGTGTCACCTGAAGGTACTACAACATGGCAAGATGATGCATTATCTATGCTGTAATGTTTGTGTGTGTGTATTTAACTAAACTATTTCTTGTACACATAGTCTCTGTCTGGTGTTAATGGTCATAACACATGGGTTGGTGGTTGAGTACAAACAACTTATGAAAAAAGACTCCAAACTTTTTATAAAAATAGATATTTATATGTGCAAACTGCCACTTGAGGTAGTGACTACCATATTTGCTTCATATGGTATATGTATTTACAGCACAATAGTGTAAGTGTGCATTCTTACACAAGTACCAAAATAAGGCATGACAAAATTACAATAGATATCACTCATGTAATGGAAGAAGTGAAGTATTGGGCATTGTACTGTACCTATATTTCTCTGCCGTATCTGTGCATCATAAATCGTGGTCTGTGTTAAAGGGGCGCACTGAGGCTCTTTCGCCCGGGCCCATAAAACCTGGAGCCGGCCCTGATAGTGAAGACCATATGTTACCCATATGTTTGGTTCACAAGATTACACTACTGCAAATATGCAATAGACAACATGGATTAAAATTTTTTTTACAAAAATAACAAACTTTTCTATAAATAATAATAATAAATATGCAAAATAACAAACTTTCACTATCACTAGTGAGCACCATATCTGCCCCATATAGTTGGGTTCTAAGACTAGACTAATGCAATGATGCATTAGCCAACAATGTTTACAATGTATGGGGAAAAATAACAAACATTGGTATAAATTATGAGATATAAAGAAAACAAAAATTGTCACCTAGCCCATATCCACCAGCTAAGTACCATATGCTGTTTGTAGGCATTCAGATGAGTGCAAATATGTGTTATACAACATGGTGTAAAAATAAATGTAAAAAAATTACACACTTTTTTTTATCAATAATAAGAGATAAATAAAATAACAAACGTTGAGTATGCCTACTCAAGAGCATATTGGAACCATGTTTCTTACATGCATCTAGATTAGTGCACATTTCTTTTGCCCAACATGAGTCTAAAGTAAATTTTTACATAAAAAATATGCTTTTGAAATCATAATACTGTATATGTAAACTAAAAAATCACAGCTGGTGGTATGTGGGTGGTGGGGTTGGCGGGTTCCCAGCATCTCTGTGTGGTTGGCTTGAATGACCACCTTGACCATCACCCTGTTGGGGTGGATTTTCTGGGCCCTGAGCTAACATCTGCCCACGGTCAGGTTGGTGTGTGGGCACATTGCCATACAGATAAGGGAGATTATATTCCTGTGTAAGATGATACCCATGAGAATCATACCCCCCAATATGACCATGTTGAGCACATCCAGGTTGGGACCAGCCTCCAACACTGGATCTGTACAAGTGGCCATATTGGGAAGTCGGATTATAGCCAGCCATTTGACCCTGTTGTTGCCAAGGTTGGTTCGGTGGGGGAATGGGTTGAGGTGTAGGCGCCAGTGCAGGAGGATCATCAGATCCTAATTGAGCATGCACATTTTGGTGGGGAGCAAGGCGCAGAAGGTTACAGGGTGAGAGCTGCCACATCTCAAGGAATTCAAACACCTCATATGGTGTATTGGGGGGGTGTGCATGCATCAATTAGGATGTGCATTGATCCTCGCACACAGAGCCTGAGCTCACGGGTAGGGGACGAAGGTAGCGGGCAGGCTACAGACATAGGCCTCCTCACCCTCATCCACTGCTGCCCTTGAAAGGTAATTGAGTACCCCAGTGTCCACATGCCTACGTGTGTCTGACCCAGTGATGTCTCGCCGTCTTCTCCATTGGCGGGATTTTGCAGCAGGCTGGGGGGAGGCCCCCAGAGGTACAGTGGGGCTGCTGCTGTTTCCAGCTTCATCCCCAATGGAGGATGCTTCTGCATCTGGTGCTTCTGGTACAGGTAGAGGAGGAGGGGTTGCTGTGGTCCTTGGGAACCTTGGGGGATGCTGATGGGAGGTTCAGACGATGGGCCAGCCACCTCTTCACCTCACCCAACCGGGTCAATAATGGCCTTTGAGTCGGAGCCTGTCTCCCTCTCAGTGAGGTTGGATTGAGTTCTGTTAGGAAATGAAAGGGGATTAGAACATGTAGGAGAGGTGAGCCTAAACTGCATATGTGTTATGTGGTGTGATGTATGTACTTACGGTCTCAGATCCAGAATAGGAGCCAGAAAGCCAAGGCGGTCAAAGTAGACATATTTTCTTTTTGTCGGTGATGCAGACCCGCTCCTGGACCTCTGCTGCCGTTCCCGCCGGTACTGGTCGCGGATGCGTCTCCATCTTCTCATAACATTATCCACTGCAATGACATATATAATGTAATAAATTAGACTAATTCTTCGACATACACGTAATATAGTCATGGGGGCGTAGTAGGATGTAAGTATACTAAAATTTTGTGGCACAAAAAAAATAAATAACTTTTTTTGGGCAAAATCTGCGCTACAACTCTCTGACTGTTAAGAAGTTTGCTAAAAAAACAAGTAACTTACTGATTTGCTGCTGCTCCTCCCATGGGCTGTCGCCAAAGTGTGGAAACATCTGCCCACAGATGCGCCTCCATGCCGCCTCTTTCCTTGCGCGGTCTGCGTAATGTTCATCTCTTTTGTCCCAAATTTCGGGCCTCTCCTGCACCAACACAATGAACATCTCCACATTGATGAGCGTAGACATCATGGCCGACTCCGTGGAGGCGTTCTTCTGGGATGCCTGGCGCTCTTTTTGAGCTAATTTGCATGTGTCAGCTTCCTGATGCATGTGTTGCACCATTTCCTGTGAGCTGCAGAAGTCTTGCGTATCTCTCGCAAGTCACATGTGTGGTCCGTGTGTAATCCGTTGTTTTCTCGCACCCATAGACTTTCATTGGCGTACAACGGGCGTAATACGTAATACGTGTACAATCGCAGCATGCTGTGGGTGTCTCGCACCGTAAGATACGCCCGAGAAAAATACGCATGATCAGAGCTGCCCCATAGAGAAATATGGGTCCGTGTGTAAGGCGTGGTTTTCATGCCTCTCACTCGTCTGTATTCCTCCTTAGTGTGACGCCTGCCTAAGTGTTTTTTATTTTCATAGAGCAGACAATCAGATCAAGAAAGGTTTGTCCTAATAGTGGACTTTAAGATGGGTCATTAATATCAGATTGGTGGGGGGGGTCTCAGTCTAGCAACACCTAATAAACATACTATGAAGCTGTAATATTCCGCACTATTTTCATCCAGCTCATTATAGTGAATTGATCCTTTGGGGGTTTCATCTGAATCATTTGGATGGAAACCCCAAAGTAAGTGCTCAGCATAGCGCGCCAGATAAATTTGATCCCAAACATTTTGTAAAATGTTCCCAATAAAAGCTTCAACTCAATCCACAAAAAAGTCCCCACTCAGTTCTGTCATCAGTCAATAGAAATATAGGGGCTTCCACATTACTGATAGTACAAAGACTCTGGAAAAGCAAAATGGCTCCTCGACCCCCAAAAGAAATTCAGTGTGTCTAAACCACATTTAATGTCCTCATGATTGGCATTTTTGGAGCAATGAGAGCCTGTCTAATGTACGGTTGTGTGTCTCCAAAAGCATGAGCTGGGCATAACGTACTGGTCATTACAACATACTGGTCACTTCAACGTGCTGGTCACTACACTGGCAGTTTGCACATACTATCATTAAGGCTCTTAGCTGAAACATTTTGGTTGTTCATCCCAGGTTGTGGTGACCAGGATCCATGTCTTTTTTAACCCCCAGAGCTTTTTTCGGTTTTGTGTTTTCGTTTTTTCGCTCCCCTTCTTCCCAGAGCCATAACTTTTTATTTTTACGTCAATATGGCCATATGAGGGCTTGTTTTTTTGTGGGACAAGTTGTACTTTTGAACAGCACCTTCCGTTTTACCATGTCAAGTACTAGAAAACGGGAAACAAATTCCAAGTGCGGTGAAATTGCAAAAAAAAGTGCAATCCCACATTTGTTTTTTGTTTGGCTTTTTTACTAGGTTCACTAAATGCTAAAACTGCCATTATGATTCTCAAGGACATTACGAGTTCATAGACACCAAACATGTCTAGGTTCCTTTTTATCTAAGTTGTGAAAAAAAATTCCAAACTTTGTTAAAAAAAAATTGCGCCATTTTCCAAGTCCCGCAGTGTCTCCATTTTTCGTGATCTTGGGTCCGGGGAGTACGTATTTTTTGCGTGCCGAGCTGACTTTTGAATTATATCATTTTGGTGCAGATACAATGTTTTGATCGCCGTTATTGCATTTTAATGCAATGTCGAGGCGACCAAGAAAAGTAATTCTGGCGTTTTGAATTTTTTTCTGCCTACGCCATTTAGCGATTAGATTAACCTTTTAACGACAGCCGATACGCTTTTTAATGGCGGTAGTTAAGGGTACTTAAACCACAGCGCCGTTAATTAACGGCGCTGTGGAAAAAGTGTATAGCGCCCTTCAGAGTCTGATTTTCTCCGGGGTCTCAGCTGCCGGGGGTAGCAGAGACACCAGAGAACATGATTCGGGTTGGTTTTTACCGACCCTGGGGTTGCGATCGCCGTTATTAACCGTATAACGGCGAAGGCAAAAAAAAAATCAGATATGCCACTTATTTCTCTCTCCTCTGATGTGATCGCACATCACAGGAGAGAGAAATAGGGTCCCCGATCCCCCCCGTACCTCCCGGTGGTCCTCGGGCCCTCCTGCCTCCTCCGGTGGGTGCCGCCATCTTCTTCCAGTCAGAAAATGGCGGGCACTTGCGCAGTGCGCCCGCCGCGATCTGCCGGCCGGCACCCGGCAACAATAGGAAGATTTTTCCTATTGGTTCATTTTGGTCACTGTGATAAACGCTATCACAGTGATCAAAATAAATAAAATAGTAAATAAACCCCTCCTTTATCACCTCCTTAGTTAGGGAAAAATAATAAAATAAAGAAAATATATTTATTTCCATTTTTCGATTAGGGTTAGGCTAAAGTGAGTTGGGCTAAAGTTTTAGGGTTAGGTTAAAGTGAGTTGGGCTAAAGTTTTAGGGTTAAGGGTATGCCACACTAAACGAGATTGCAAACGAGATCGCTAACGAGATCACTAAAACGTCACTATTTTGCGATCTCGTTAGCGACCTCGTTGTGTGTGGCATGTAGCAACGATGTGGCCCCTGCTGTGATGTCGCTGATTGTTCACTAGAGTTCTGGACCGTTTTTTGATCGTTGGCGTCCCGCTGGTGAGCCTGAATCGCTGTGTTTGGCACCTTTTGCGAACGACGAGCGACCTCGTTTGTGACGCATATGACTGTTTTGCGTCACGGAGTGGATCGCAATATCTGTAAGTTCTCTTTTGCGTCACAGAGAGGATCGCAGAAGTTGCAAAGCAGGCTAGCAGGACGCAGAGAGCAGGAGCGATGCTGGAAATTCCTATGAATCAGAAGCGCTCAGTACATGCTAATGACATCCTAACGACCACCAAAGTTGTTAAAGAGATCGCTGACCGCTGATGAGTCGTTTATGAGATCTCCTGTTTGGCAGCTACTAGCGACCTAAAAGAGATCACACCAACGATTGCGTCGTTATCGTGATCGCTAACGAGATCGCTAAGTGTGGCAGTACCTTTAGGCTAAAGTGAGTTGGGCTAAAGTTTTAGGGTTAGGGTTAGGCTAAAGTGAGGTGGCTAAAGTTTTAGGGTTAGGGTTAGGCTAAAGTGAGTTGGGCTAAAGTTTTAGGGTTTGGGTTAGGGTTGGGATTATGATTGAGGTTAAGGTTGGAATTAGGGTTAGGGGTGTGTTGGGGTTAGGTTTGAGGTTAGGGTTATGGTTAGAGTTGGGATTAGTGTTAGGGTTGTGGTTAGGGCTGGGATTAGGGTTAGAGGTGTGTTGGGTTAGGGTTGTGGTTAGGGTTTTGATTAGGGTTAGGGGTGTGTTGGGGTTATGTTGTGAATGTGTTAGAAATGAATTCTGAGCAGAAGCTCCCTCTGGTGGTTACAAACAGTACTGAACCATTCAATGAAGATTGTGAAAATTGGCAATCAGGAGTTACAGACTGGTCTTATATAAGGGAGGTTCCCTCCCATCATGTTTGCCGGTGATCAATTGTTCTTGTCTCAACTGTGGTTCCTGGTTCACTTTGAAGCTTGCTGAGTCTTGCCTGCATCTTCTGCTATCAGATAAGATATTTTCTGCTTTTATTTTTGTTCTTGCTTTTTGCATTGTTCTCTGCACTTCTGTGGAGGTCAGCCAGGTCCCCTCCGGGGCTTGTGCTCATCTCAGTTTATTTGAGCCACTGTTATTTGTTCATTTGCCTTTTCCATTTTTTTCAGTGGCTGCGGCTTAGTTTTGTTACACCAGAGAACTAATTTAGGTGGTAGAGGCCGGTGATACTGTTATGATTTGGTAGCTGAGGAGAGCAGGCAAAAACGGCAATACACCAGAGAGGTTGGAATCTACTGGATTGCAGTACCCTGACTAACCACCACAACTAAAGGCAGCCGTGGAGCGTTCCTAAGTTGGTCCTAGACGCCTCGTCACAGCCTGAGAGGTTAACTACACCTAAAGCTAGAAAGAGGAAAGCTATCTGCCCCGGAGCAGATCCCCAAAGAACATAGGAAGCCCCCAAACATGTAATGGCGGTTAGACAAGAGGAAATACACACACAGACAGAAAATAGTATGAGCAAACGTTGGGGCCCAATCTTCCTAGAAAGAAAAGGATAGGAAGGGTACTTACTGCAATCCAAAAAAACCTAAAAAATACCAACTCTACTAATTGCAAAAACACCTGAGATCACACGACCTCTACCACCTAAATTAATTCACAACAAATTCTGGGGTCCATTTTTTTCTCCAGTAATAACAAAATTTGGGCTAAAGTAACATTTTTGTGGGAAAATTTTGATTTATTTTTTTTTATTTCCATGGCTCTACTTTATAAAATTCTGTGAAGCACCTAGGGGTTCAAGGTGCTCACCACACATCTAGATACATTCCTTGAGGGGCTTAGTTTCCAAAATGATATCACTGGTGTGGGGTTTCCACTGTTTAGGCACATCAGGGGCTCTCCAAACACGACATGGCGTCTGCTAATTAAAATTTTGCATTCAAATATTCAAATGATTCTCCTTCACTTCCGAGTCCTGCCATGCACACAGTGGTTTTCCCCCACATATAGGGTATTGGCATGCTCATGAGAATTTGTACAGCAAATTTTGGGGTAAATTTTTTTCTGCTAACCTTGTGAAAATACAAAACTTTGCGTCTAAATAAAATTTTTGCAAAAAATGTTCATTTTTTCTTTCCATATTCTAAAAATTCATGTGCAGCACCTGAAGGTTTAATAAACTTGTTGCATGTGGTTTTGAGCACCTTGAGGGGTGCAGTTTTTAGAGTGGTGTCACTTTTGGGTATTTTCTGTCATATAGACCCTCAAAGCCATTTCAAATGTAATGTGGTCCCTAAAAAATGGTTTTTATAAATTTTGTTGAAAAAATGAGAAATTACTGGTCAACTTTTAACCTGCATAACTTCCTAAGAAAAAAAAAATTATGTCTCAAAATTTGTGCTGATGTAAAGTTTCACATGTGGGAAATGTTATTTATTAACTATTTTGTTTGACATAACTCTTTGATTTAAGGACATAAAAATAAAAATTTAAAAATTGTAAAATTTTCAAAATTTTTGGCAAATTCTCATTTTTTTCACAAATAAACACAAGTCATATAGAAGAAATTTTACCACTGTCATGAAGTACAATATGTCATGAGAAAACAGTCTCAAAATCAGTGGGATCTGTTGATGCATTCCCGATTACCTCATAATGTGACAGTGGTCAGTATTGTAAAATTTGGCCTGGTCATTAAAGTGAAAACAGGCTTGGGGGCTGAAGTGGTTAAAGGGATTCACAATTTTCACTATATAATGCAATAATGTGGTATTGCAGTAAATAGAATGTAAGTATTCGGATGAACATGAACGCAGGGTCAAGTCGCTTAAAAGTAATATAAAATAAGGTAAAAAAGTTTTTAAAAATGTGTATATAAAGTTCATCTCACCCCTTCTCCCCAGTAAAAAAAATGAGTAAACGTATTTTATATCACCACATTTGTAAAAATCCGATCTATGAAAATATAAAATTAATTTACATGATTGCTATACGTCGTAATGAGAAAAGAAATCACAATGGCAGAATTGCAGTGTTTTGGTCACCACTAGTGTTGAGCATTCCGATACCGCAAGTATCGGTATCGGCCGATATTCGCGTTATCGGAATTCCGATACTTAATTCCGATACTTTTTCAATATCGTATACCGGAATCGGAAGTTCCCATAATTCTTTGAGAGGCAATGTGATGTTAGTCAGCCAATGATGAATCTTATGAAGTGTGGGCACATCCTGTAATGCTGCGGTCATCTTAACTAATGGCATGGCTGTGATTGGCTGCTGAAATGATGTCAGAATGCACTATAAAAGGCGCCGCAGCCATTTTAGCGTCACTGTGCTGTGAACTCAGTTAGGGACAGAACGCTACTCTGCTCACTCTGAGGGACAGTTAGATATTGCGATTTTGTGTACTACTGTGCTTGAGGCAGGCTAGTTTACCAACCGCTGTGTAAAGCTTCATTTTGCCAGTGTTGTTTTAACAGCTCTGTGCAAGGTGTGTGTGTGACAGTGCAGGTGACGCTGCAGTTTGCTCTGCATCCACCGCTGTTTGTAGGCATCTGCACGTGTCACTGACTCTTTTTTTTTTATTTTATTTTGTGGAATTGGTGCAGCTCCATTATATTAGAAAAAAATCAAATCTATTAGTGTGACGTGCTTCCATCCGTATACAATACATTGGTTGCAAACACTATAGAAGTACAGAAAGGAGCCTTTCACAGCTACTGAACAGTTGTCTGCAGGGTTTACTGTAGTCTGTGAGCTTTTAATTTTGTGAGTGCAGATTACGCTCCAGTTAGTTCTTCAACCACTGCCGGTTGTAGTCTGCTGAGCGTGTGTCACTGCCTCATCCTTCACATTTTTCTCTAATTGGTGCTGCTCCATTTTAGTGGAAAAAAATCTAATCTATTAGTGTGACGCGCTTCCATCCGTATACAATACATTGGTTGCAAACACTATAGAAGTAGACAAAGGGGCCTTTAACAGCTACTGAACAGTTGTGTTTCAGTGTTCACTGTAGTCTGTGAGCTTTTCATTTTGTGAGTGCAGATTACGCTCCAGTTTGTTCTTCAACCACTGCCGGTTGTAGTCTGCTGAGCGTGTGTCACTGCCTCATCCTTCACATTTTTCTCTAATTGGTGCTGCTACATTTTAGTGGAAAAAAGCTAATCTATTAGTGTGACGCGCTTCCATCCGTATACAATACATTGGTTGCAAACACTATAGAAGTAGACAAAGGGGCCTTTAACAGCTACTGAACAGTTGTGTTTCAGTGTTCACTGTAGTCTGTGAGCTTTTCATTTTGTGAGTGCAGATTACGCTCCAGTTTGTTCTTCAACCACTGCCGGTTGTAGTCTGCTGAGCGTGTGTCACTGCCTCATCCTTCACATTTTTCTCTAATTGGTGCTGCTCCATTTTAGTGGAAAAAAATCTAATCTATTAGTGTGACGCGCTTCCATCCGTATACAATACATTGGTTGCAAACACTATAGAAGTAGACAAAGGGGCCTTTAACAGCTACTGAACAGTTGTGTTTCAGTGTTCACTGTAGTCTGTGAGCTTTTCATTTTGTGAGTGCAGATTACGCTCCAGTTTGTTCTTCAACCACTGCCGGTTGTAGTCTGCTGAGCGTGTGTCACTGCCTCATCCTTCACATTTTTCTCTAATTGGTGCTGCTACATTTTAGTGGAAAAAAATCTAATCTATTAGTGTGACGCGCTTCCATCCGTATACAATACATTGGTTGCAAACACTATAGAAGTAGACAAAGGGGCCTTTAACATCTACTGAACAGTTGTGTTTCAGTGTTCACTGTAGTCTGTGAGCTTTTCATTTTTTGAGTGCAGATTACGCTCCAGTTTGTTCTTCAACCACTGCCGGTTGTAGTCTGCTGAGCGTGTGTCACTGCCTCATCCTTCACATTTTTCTCTAATTGGTGCTGCTCCATTTTAGTGGAAAAAAATCTAATCTATTAGTGTGACGCGCTTCCATCCGTATACAATACATTGGTTGCAAACACTATAGAAGTAGACAAAGGGGCCTTTAACAGCTACTGAACAGTTGTGTTTCAGTGTTCACTGTAGTCTGTGAGCTTTTCATTTTTTGAGTGCAGATTACGCTCCAGTTTGTTCTTCAACCACTGCCGGTTGTAGTCTGCTGAGCGTGTGTCACTGCCTCATCCTTCACATTTTTCTCTAATTGGTGCTGCTCCATTTTAGTGGAAAAAAATCTAATCTATTAGTGTGATGCGCTTCCATCCGTATACAATACATTGGTTGCAAACACTATAGAAGTAGACAAAGGGGCCTTTAACAGCTACTGAACAGTTGTGTTTCAGTGTTCACTGTAGTCTGTGAGCTTTTCATTTTGTGAGTGCAGATTACGCTCCAGTTTGTTCTTCAACCACTGCCGGTTGTAGTCTGCTGAGCGTGTGTCACTGCCTCATCCTTCACATTTTTCTCTAATTGGTGCTGCTCCATTTTAGTGGAAAAAAATCTAATCTATTAGTGTGACGCGCTTCCATCCGTATACAATACATTGGTTGCAAACACTATAGAAGTAGACAAAGGGCCTTTAACAGCTACTGAACAGTTGTGTTTCAGTGTTCACTGTAGTCTGTGAGCTTTTCATTTTGTGAGTGCAGATTACGCTCCAGTTTGTTCTTCAACCACTGCCGGTTGTAGTCTGCTGAGCGTGTGTCACTGCCTCATCCTTCACATTTTTCTCTAATTGGTGCTGCTCCATTTTAGTGGAAAAAAATCTAATCTATTAGTGTGACGCGCTTCCATCCGTATACAATACATTGGTTGCAAACACTATAGAAGTACACAAAGGGGCCTTTCACAGATACTGAACAGTTGTCTGCAGGGTTCACTGTAGTCTGTGAGGAATAACCACACTTAGGCCTTATAACTTTTCTGACTTTCTTTATCAATCTACCAAGATGAAGAAGTCAGTGAGTAAGGCACGTGGTCGTGGTCGTGGCCGTGGATTTGCAGCAGGGAGAGGACGTGGGGATTCTGTGGCTGCTGCCGCACCCAGTGACACAGCATCCACCAGTTTTCCCCGTGAGCGTTCCTTTATGCGCACTTTTGTAGGAGCTCAGCGTACCCCCCTGCTGCGTGAAGAACAAATTGAAGCCGTTGTTGGTTGGATGGCAGCCAATGCATCGACTTCAATAGCTTCCACCTCCTCTCAGGAACACAGCACTGTTGAACAACCATCAGTCTCTTCACCGCCTGCCAAATTGCCCAGGCAGTCAGAGAGCTCTGTACAGGAGCCAGCTGAGTCTCTGCTTCTGTTCTCAGAATCTGTTGGCTTGCAAACAGGGGCCCAGCCAAGCAGCATTCTGGAATGTGAAGAAGAGGCAGTATGCAGTGATGCACAACAGCTGTGTCTCTCTGAATCTGAAGAGGCGGGTGAGCCAGTGCCGATGGTCAGCACACCGCAGAACGCATCTGATGATGATGAGACTCAGTTGCCAGTTTCTGTTGAGCATGGTGCTGGCCAGACCACCCAACAACAGCAGGTGTTGGAAGAGGGTAGTGGTGGAGATGATGAGGTCCAAGACCCAACATGGCATGAGGAACAGGAAGGTGGTGGGAGCAGCTCTGAGGAAGAGATTGCCCCAACGGTCCAAACAGTAGGGAGAGGTAGGCTGCAGACTCGCTTGCCTGTAGCCTCCAGTTTGGCACCCGTTCGGAGCAGTTCTCTTCCAACAGCCAAACCGGGCGCTCCCAGGACTTGCTCTGCGTGGTCCTTTTTTGATACAGTTGCAGATGATATTTGCTATGTCAAATGCAAGCTGTGTAATCAAAAAATTAAAAGAGGTAAAAGTGTCAGTAACCTTAATACAACAAATATGTGGAAACATGTGCGGTCAAAGCACTTTGTTGAGTTACAAAGACACACTGGAGATGTAGGCCAACCTACAGCAGCACCTACATCTTCAGCTCGTGTTGGAGCCTCTTCCTCCAGTTCACACACAGCTGGTTCGGCTTCCTCACAGGATCGCCATGGAAGAACCTCTGTCATTGTTGTCCAGAGACACAGTGTTATTCCACCCACAGCTGCAAGTTCCCTGTCATCCTCACACACCCAGGCCACAAAACAGCCATCGGTAGCACAGGCATGGGATAAAAGACGGCCATACTCGGCAAACCATCCACGAGCACAGGCTCTGAATGCTGGCATTGCAAAACTCCTGTCCCTTGAAATGCTGTCATTCAGGCTGGTGGAGACTGACAGTTTCCGTGAATTAATGGCATTGGCAGTCCCACAATACAATGTGCCCAGCCGATTTTATTTCAGCAGGCAAGCCGTCCCTGGTCTGCAAAAGCATGTTGAGGCAAAAATTAAACATGCGCTACTAAACGCCGTCAGTAGCAAGGTCCACCTGACCACCGATGCGTGGACCAGTACCCATGGCCAGGGACGATACCTTTCACTCACTGCCCATTGGGTGAATGTTGTGGAGCCGGGTACAGATCTTGCGAGTGGCGCTGTACGTGTTCTGCCAACTCCAAGGATTGCCGGAATCAAGTCTGTCCACATTGACTCCTCCTTCTACTCCAGTTCCTCAGAATCATCGCTGCAGGAGCCGTCACGGTCTACCTCCACATGGACCCGTGGACGCTTACCTGATGCGACCGATATGAGCACAGCCGTGGCCAAACGGCAACAGGCCGTTCTGAAATTAATTCCCATGGGGAATCGAAGCCACACAGCGCAGGAGGTCTGGAATGCCATCAAGCAGGAGAGCGACGTGTGGTTTTTGCCAGCGAATCTCCAGCCAGGCTTGGTAGTGTGTGACAATGGCCGAAATCTGGTGGCAGCTCTGGGCCTTGGCAAACTCACTCACATACCATGTCTGGCACATGTGCTCAACTTGGTCGTGCAGAGTTTTTTGAGGGACTATCCGGATCTTGATGCACTGCTGCACAAGGTCCGCCTAGAGTGCGCTCACTTGCGACGTTCCAACATGGCCAGATCGCGCATTGCAGCTCTGCAACGCAGATTGCGCCTTCCTGAACATCGCATCATATGTGACGTATCCACCAGGTGGAATTCAACGTTACATATGTTGGAGCGGTTGTGTGAGCAGCAGCCAGCAGTAATGGAGTATCAGCTGCATCAGGCGCAATCAACACGCAATTTGCGCCGTCCACACTTCACCATTAATGAGTGGGCCACTATGAAGGACATGTGCCACGTTTTGCGTGCGTTTGATGAGTCAACGCGGATGGCGAGTGCAGATGATGCACTAGTCAGCCTGACTGTCCCCCTTATCTGCCTGCTTCAAAAAACACTGCAAGCAATAAGGGATGAGGTTTTGGAAGAGGTGGAGGATGAGGAGTCACAAATTCCATCACCTTCTGGAAAGTCAGCGCAACGTGGTTCCTCACAAAGGGCTGGGCAGGGCTCACTTTGTGAGGAGGATGAGGAGGAGGAGTCAATGGAGGAGGAAGACATCGCTCCAGAGGGAGGTACACAACGCTCTAGTCAGTATGTAGAGCGAGGGTGGGGTGATGCAGAGCAGGCAGAGATGACGCCTCTTGCAGAGGACAGCGTTTCTTTGCCAGTTGGGAGTCTGCAGCACATGGTTGATTTCATGCTGCAGTGCCTAAGAAACGACCGCCGCATCGCCCACATTCTCACGACGTCTGATTATTGGGTGTACACCCTCCTAGACCCTCGCTACCGGGACAACGTCAAAAGCCTCATCACACCGTTGAACCGGGAGCGTAAAATGCGGGAGTACCAAGACACACTGGTGCAATCCCTAATGTTCTACCTTACTGCCGAGAGCACTGCTGCTGCTACTGCTTTACAAAGCAGCTCTGTGCGTCGAGGCAGTGTAGAGAGCTCTGCAACAAGAGGGAGCACACGCAGTGCCTCTGCACAGGGAAAGACCAGTATGTTAAAAATGTGGCAAAGTTTTGTGGCAGCGCCACAAATGTCTACACCATCCGAGAGGGCTCCAGTCAGCGGGAGGCAACGTATCCGTCAGATGGTGACAGACTACTTGGCTTTGCCTCTCAGTGTACTCCCAGATGGCTCTTCCCCATTCAAGTTTTGGGTCTCTAAGCTGGATACATGGCCAGAGCTTAGCCAGTATGCATTGGAGGTGCTGGCTTGCCCTGCTGCCAGTGTATTATCGGAGCGCGTCTTTAGTGCTGCAGGTGGTGTACTAACAGACCGTCGCATGCGACTATCCTCCGATAATGTAGACCGGCTTACTTTTCTGAAAATGAACAAGGCATGGATCTCGCCAGAATTTGTCTGTCCGTTTTCAGATTAAATAACTGGTTCGCAACGTTATCCATGTCTCCTGTTATGTTCATCTTTCTACCACCTGAACTCTACTCCCTGGCTCCAACACTGCCAGTTGCTGCTCAGAAGTGTCGTGTCCACAGAACAAAACACAAGCTCTACTGTTAGTGGGGTTCAGTAACGCCAGCTGTTCCCCTGCTGTGTGAACGGCAAGAAGTCTCCTGTTCCCGACACATGGACAGAAAAACACATGACCAACATGCTCCAAATAGGGAAGAGCCGTCACCCTGCTTGTTATGCTGAAAACATGAAATTGTGAAGTTTTGCAGGCCTAGAATGATAAATTTTTATGACAAATATGGACAAATAATAATTTGTCATCACAGCGCATATCTGCACATGTCTATTAGAAATGGTAACAAAAAATAAAACATAGTCTACTCTTCACATTTTGAAATTAATGCATAAAAGTACATTTCATACTTATGAATTAATGCTTTTTAAGGAACTTTATCTGTACCTGTAAGATAATGCAGTCAATGGATGTACGAATCATTAAATCCTCATCATCATCATCACGAGTTTTATTTATGACAGACATTATAAAATACACATACTGATGCCAACTGTAACTTCAAACACCATATATGAAATGGCCAGCATGTAAACATGGTAATAATGTCCAATAATAAATTATTACATCTAGAAAGTGCATCATGCATACTGACAATAGGTAGTTATACCTGCAAGTGCTGTTGAAACAACCACAAGAGATAAATTAATACTGGTATATAGGTATCACAGTGCATAGTTACTCATGGACAATGTTGATGTAATACTGTATCTCAATTAAGTCAGCGTCAACCATTAGGCTTGTCAGTCTTGTACATTGTTAAAGAGGGAACGTAATTTTTTTGTTTGTCATAGGTGGAGTATTACACATTAAATTATTACTGCTGTATTTTTTTTGCGTCCCTAGTGCGCAATAACGCAGCCTAACCTCACATTTTATAGTCACTAATTGCCACATGCTACCCTACCCTACGCGTGACAGTAGGAAGGTAGTGTTGACGGATAAAGCTTTGCGCAACCAGACATTCTTTTACCCTCTTCAACACTCTACAAGCAAAAAATGCATGATTTCAGCCGCAGACTTTATTGACGTACAGTATAACATCGGCATTACCCATCAGAGGCTGTCCACTGTCTGATACAGACATAGAATATACCTTTGCTATCCGTAGCCTTTGTTTCACCTACACTTGCAGGCACACACTTAAATTGTGACAAACAATGCCTAATGTTTTTTTAAATGGTTATTTTTTATTGTACATTATTGTGTCATCATCACATTGATGAGTCCATGCTGGACATGTCATACATGCTATAGAAAGTTACGATTTTATGAACTTAAATAATTGAAATGTCTGTGACTGTCACATAAAATTTGCGATGATGATGATGAGTGACTATTACAAAATCCATTGTCTTCACTATGTTATGGTTTAACATAGCGTTCCTTAAGCATTATTCATAAAAAAAAAAAATGGACTTTTATTCTTAAATTTACAACACTATATTTTGTTACCAATTTTTTGGGTGTTGTGTTGTTCCATTTATTTTTGGCATGTGCATATATGCGTTTATATTTGTATTTTCTTTATTTTTCCTTCTTGAAATTAGAAAACATGTGTATCTTTGTACCGTGTTAGCCAGTAGATAGAAAAATATTTAGACTTCAGAGTCAGCAGTGGTTGATACCTTTTAATGGATAACTGAAAAGATGGAAACAAATTGCAAGCTTTCAAGGCTACTCACGTCTCTTCATCAGGCAAAGACTAAATAAAAAAATTAAGCATCACATATTTCTATACACAAAAAGGACACAGGAATAGTGCAATAGGTAAGACAAGTAAGTGATGTGTATCAGAACTGTCATTATCTCACAGGGATGAACATAAATATTGGAACAGTTCCTAGATAAGGATAGAAAGTTTGATTGCCCTCTCATTGGCGTCTTTTTTTGGGTTTTCATGACCCTGGAAGGGCATAGACGCAGATTCCTTAATTGATATAGAATGACATAAATCCATGTGATCTATTCATTCCATCACTAACAGTGTCAAAGGTCATGATGAGCTTATATTCTGAAACCTTTGTACGTTTCTCATATTTGAAGTTATATTTTAATACCAGTAATTCCATATCCATCATGCTATGACCGGGGCATACAAAAGTCTTTTGCCACAGGTAAATTCATTAATTTATCTGTGATTGTGTGGCGCTGATAATTCATCCTTGTTCTCCTTTTTGTTGCCGGTCTCCCCTCACTTGTCCCTCCTCACTTGTCTTAGCTATTCCTGTGTCCTGTTGTGTGTAGAAATATGTGATTCTTCATTTTTGGCTTTACTCTTAGCCTGATGAAGACACCTGAGTAGTCTCGAAAGCTTTGAATTTGTTACCATATTTTCAGTTAGCCATTAAACGTTATCAACCACAGAGGACTGTCAAGTATAAATATTTTTCTATTCTTGTAATTGAAATTCATCATTTTATTGTCGTAGTAAAACTTCATTTATTCTTGTTTGAAGTACATACATTTGCAATGGCCACGTAACAAGGCAATAACTCAATATTTTGTGCCTACACCCTCCTTGACCCTGGGCTTCAACAGCGCCAGTTGCTGCTCAGAAGTGTTAGATGCACAGATGAAAACAATCGCTGATGTGTTTGTGGGTTCAGTAACGCCTGCTGTTCCCCTGCTGTGTGTCTGGAAAAAATTACTGCTGCTAACTACAACTTCAACTTCAAACGTCTCATACTAGGCCTCTGCCTACACCCTCCTTGACCCTGGGCTTCAACAGCGCCAGTTGCTGCTCAGAAGTGTTAGATGCACAGATGAAAACAATCGCTGATGTGTTTGTGGGGTTCAGTAACGCCTGCTGTTCCCCTGCTGTGTGTCTGGCAAAAATTACTGCTGCTAACTACAACTTCAACTTCAAACGTCTCATACTAGGCCTCTGCCTACACCCTCCTTGACCCTGGGCTTCAACAGCGCCAGTTGCTGCTCAGAAGTGTTAGATGCACAGATGAAAACAATCGCTGATGTGTTTGTGGGGTTCAGTAACGCCTGCTGTTCCCCTGCTGTGTGTCCGGCAAAAATTACTGCTAGCTACCTAATCATGGTGAAAAAAACATGACATCTCAAAGTGTCTAGTGCTACACATAGATATGAGGCTACACCATGATTTCTAAGCTGTAAACATTTGAAACGTCAACTTTCAAACCATAAAATGATTTGTCTTTGTCACAAATCTGTAACAAAATAATTGTGACATATTATTACAGATATGCACATGTCGAAAACAAATGCAAACACAAAAGCCTACTTATGCTATAGGATACTGATGGTCAACCTTGTCACTCCATAGCTTAGACAAATCCAACTCACATCATGATGACTCAAATACTGCAATGTTGGAAGTGCATAATGTGGGTTGAACTTTGACAACTGCTGCAGTGCGAAGGTTATACTTCAGTGTTCTTGCCTTTGAAATAAAAGCATACAAGTAAATATAATATCCAATGTTGATTAAGGGACGTGATGTACACCTGTAATATTGTGCAAACAATGCATGTAGGAATAGTCCTCTTCAACATTACTTATATTTGTGTCATTTTAAAAAATACATATTTGATTAGAAAGTTAACAGCCCATATCATAAAGGTCCTTCATGTAAACATGATAATCGCTAACAAAAATCATGCATTACCTTGGTAAAGTCAATAGTGCATAGTCACAATAGCAAAATATATACCTGTAAGTGGTGCTGAAAGAACGACAACTGATAGAATAGGTGAATGATATCTATTTATCAGACTGAATAGCGACACCTGTACAATGTCGATATAATACTGTACCTTAACAAAACAGCTGTGTCACACCTCACACGCATTTTTCTTGTAGCTTGTTATGTAATAGGGCACATGCGTGTATGTTTCATCATAGGTGCATGTTTACTGAGTAAAGCAGTCATGACAACGCCTTTGTTTGTCAGTACGCTTGCGATGATGAACGATGCGCACCGTGAATGTTAGTCTGCATCATAAGACGCACAGACGCTCCAATACCCAACGCGTCACAGCAGGAAGCCAGTCTGTGCGTCCAAACAAAGGCGCAAGCATACATGCACGTACCCTTTTATAAAGCTATATAAAAAAAAGGATGTAGTAGTAACGCACTCTTTATTGAGGTACAGTATTACATCGCCATTCACCATCTGTGGCTATGCAGTTTCATCTATATATACCTTATCTATCCGTTGTCATGCTTGCAAGTCCACAGTCAGGCATAAATAGCTGTTTTCACTATGCACTTTTTAAAGGTTTTTTTTGTTAATATAAATGATTGGCACATATTATCAGTATTACATGATGGAAATTTTAGATATTTTTAAAAACTTTTTAGTGATATTATTCAGCAAATGAAAATGGTGTACATACTGTTACTTATCCATCATTAATGGATTCTGACATGTAATTGTATGCTTTTATTTAAAACCGTATAGCAGATTATTTAACCGATTTTTATTGTGGTTTGCATTGCTTTTCAACATGTTAATGTATGCGTTTATGTTTGTCAATTATTAATTTACATATATTTTTTAAAGTAAAATCATCATCTTATGGTACTAAAGGTTATATTTCTCTTGTTTGGAGTATAGACATTTTTAATTGACACGTAACAAGGAAAATACTTGATCTAGTATTTAAACATCCTCCTTGACCCTGGGCTCCAACACCGCCAGTTGTTGCTCGGAAGTGCTGTTAGCACAGTCTACACTTGCTCCCTTGTTACTGGGGTTCAGTAATGTCAGCTGTTCCCCTGCTGTGTGAACGGCAAAAAGTCCTGCTGCCTCCACCCTGTTCTCTTCTCATCCCTGGCTACAACACCGCCAGTTGTTTCTCGGAAGTGCTGTTAGCACAGTCTACACTTGCTCCTGTGTTACTGGGGTTCAGTAATGTCAGCTGTTCCCCTGCTGTGTGAACGGCAAACAGTCCTGCTGCCTCCACCCTGTTCTCTTCTCATCCCTGGGTTACAACACCGCCAGTTGTTTCTCGGAAGTGCTGTTAGCACAGTTAACACTTGCTCCCTGTTACTGGGTTCAGTAATGTCAGCTGTTCCCTGCTGTGTGAACGGCAAACAGTCCTGCTGCCTCCACCCTGTTCTCTTCTCATCCCTGGTTACAACACCGCCAGTTGTTTCTCGGAAGTGCTGTTAGCACAGTTAACACTTGCTCCCGTGTTACTGGGGTTCAGTAATGTCAGCTGTTCCCCTGCTGTGTGAACGGCAAACAGTCCTGCTGCCTCCACCCTGTTCTCTTCTCATCCCTGGTTACAACACCGCCAGTTGTTTCCCGAATGCTGTTAGAAGTTAACATTGCTCCCGGTTACGGGGGGCAGTAAAGTCACTGTTCCCCTGCGTGTGAAAGGCAAAATCCTGCGCCCCACCCTGTTCTCTTTCAACCTGGTTACAACACCGCCATTTTTTCTCGGAAGTGCTGTTTGCACATCTACATTGCTCCTGTTTACTGGGGTTTAGTAAAGTCACTGTTCCCCTGCTTGTGAACGGCAAAAAGTCCTGCCCTCCCCAGTTTTTCTCTTTCCCGGGTACAACACGCCCCGTTGTAGCTCGGGGTGCGTTGCACAGTCACACTTTTCCTGTTTACGGGGTTTAGTATTTAGTTTTCCCCCCGCTGTGTGAACGGCAAAAAAACCTGCCCTCCACCCGTTCTTTCATCCCTGGGGTACAAAAACCGCCCTTTTTCTCGGAATGCGTTAGCACGTCTACACTTGCTCCTTGTTTTTCTGGGGGTTTAGTAATGTCAGTGTTCCCCCGCTGTGTGAACGGCAAACATCCTGCTGCCTCCACCCTGTTCTCTTCTCAACTCTGGGTTCAACACCCCCATTTTTTTCTCGGAAGTCTGTTACACAGTTAACACTGCTCCCCCTGTTTTAATGGGTTCAGTAATGTCGCTGTTCCCCCCGCTGTGTGAACGGGAAACATCTGCGCCTCCACCCTGTTCTCTTCCTTCACCCTTGGGTTTCAAAACCCCCCGTTGTTTTCTCGAATGCTTTAGCACAGTAAAAACTTG
>JARQOD010008579.1:0-35054 GCA_033576555.1 Oophaga sylvatica
AAATTATAAGCCCCCCTGAGGTCCAATTTTGAAAACCACTTGGCCCCAGAGAGCTGGTTACAGAGATCAGGAATCAGAGGCAGGGGGTATGTATTCCTGACTGTGATTTTATTAAGTTCTCGAAAGTCGAGCAGGGACGTAGACCGCCATCCTTCTTTTTAACAAAGAAGAACCCCGCAGCTACTGGGGACACTGAGGGCCTTATATGCCCTTTGCGAAGACTTTCAGCAATGTATTGCTTCATAGCCAGGCGCTCCGGGCCTGACAAATTAAATAGACGGGCCTTGGGCAATTTGGCTCCCGGGACAAGATCAATAGCACAATCAAATGATCTATGCGGGGGCAGAGCCTCAGCCTCACTTTCAGAGAACACGTCCTCAAAGTCTTTCAGGTACTCCGGAATACCCTCCAGACCAACAGAAGACACTGAGACAGGTTTTGCAAGTTTCATACAATAAACAGGTTTATGGCAACAGTCGACACATTGGGATCCCCATTTAATAATCTCCCCTGATTCCCAGTCAATCACCGGGTTGTGGCGTTGAAGCCATGGCATACCCAGCACTAGCCCTGTGGGCAATTTGTCCATGACAAAACATTCCATGTCTTCCTTGTGGGAAGAACCGACCTGCAAAGAAAACCTTTTGGAAGCATAAAGAATCCCTGTTCGGGTAAGAGGGGAAGAGTCGATAGCAACAATTTTAAGGGGTGTCTCCAGCCTGACTGTCCCTATCTTATGTTGGGAGACGACACAGGAACTGAGATTGAGAGATGAACCACTGTCCACCAATGCTGTCGAGAAAAAACGATAGTTGTCTACCAATAGTTCCACCTTTAACACGACTTTAGAACATGAGGAAAATAGTACCTGAAGGTCTGGGCAGCCTCCTCGACCGCTACCCAACCTAGTAGTTTTCCGCCGTCTTAGATGACGGACAGGTGGGGCAATCCTTTCTCCAATGTCCGGACTCTCCACAATAGAAACAGAGTTGTTTCTCCCGGCGATGTCTCTCTCTCCTTCTCTTTAGCGAGGTGGTGCCAATGTCCATGACCTCAGTAGTGGCTCCAGTCTCTTTACTACCAGCAAACAATGAGGTTTCACACTGCATGATACCCCTGGCGCGTAGCCTGCGGTCCATTCGTACGGCCTGGGTTATGGCGTCCTCCAAATTATCAGGTGGAGGATGAAGGGCCAGGGTGTCCTGGAGACGTTCAGACAGGCCTCTGCGGAATAGCCCTCGAAGGGCGGCATCATTCCAGGAGACCTCCGCTGCCCAACGTCGGAACTCCGAACAGAACCACTCGGCTGAATGTTTACCCTGACGAACACTCATTACCATGTCCTCAGCCATACGGACCCTGTCAGGCTCATCATAGATGCGGCCCAGGGCATGAAAAAACGTATCAACAGTCATCCTCTCAGGAGCAGAAGGAGAAGAGAAAAATCCCAGGCTTGTGGGGCCCCCCGAAGTAGGGAAATAATGACCCCCACCCTCTGGAACTCATCCCAGAAGACCGAGGCCTCAGGGAGAAAAAAAGTTTACACCCCTCCCTGAAGGCTCTGAACTCATTTTTATCCCCTGAGAAGTAGTCGGGCAGTTTAACTGGAGATTCAGGAGATACCAATGACACATCCTTACCACCTGTACCCAGAGACCCCGCAGCGACAGCCCCCTGTACGGTATCTACCAGCTGCTGCTGGGTCTGAGCCATCATGCGCTGCTCAACATTCAACTCCTGGAACCTTTGCGTCAGATGTTTCACCTGACCTGCTAACACCTGCATGGGATCCATGGGGATAACACTCCTAAATCTCCCCTCAGAAAAAAATGTAACGATCGTTTATAATGTCAGGCACACTGCATTGCACTTGCTCACTGAGCCAGTGCGTGTGTCCTGAGTGAACAAACTGTGCCCAAAGATACCTGAATAGCAGAGCCGCAGCAGGGAAGATGTGTGTTTCTGAGGAACAGGACCTTCCGCAGCATGTGACTGCCAAGGGGCGGAGCCAGCCACACGTCTCTCAGAGGCAGCAGAAGCAGATAGAGAATGTTTCAGGCTGGAGGACCTGCGATCACCTGACTGTCTAGGGGCGTGGCCTAAGCTCCAGAGAGCTATGAGGTAAAGGAAAACTCCTAGAAGGGTAACTACGAAATAAAGTTACCAAGGGGCATAGACAGAATGGATGGTCAGGATAGCCAGGTCATACACATAGAGGGCGATGAAGTACAAAAGGAGCAGGCAGAGAATAACCAGAACACAGCCAAGTGGTCATACACAGAGGGAGCAACGCAGTACAAAAGGGACAGGCAAAACTCGTAACAGGGACACAGCCAAATCAGAACCAGACAGACAAAACGTAGCACAGGCACAACGCACTGGCACAAGCACAAGGTCAGACACACTCAGCCAAAGGTCAGAGTATAAACGACAAAGACTGGCTTCACAGTGAGGCTATAAAAAGCCTCCCAGGACCCAGAAAGAGGCCAACCAAGTTAACCCCGTGACTACCTGATCAAGAACCCAGTAAACCATGACAGGGTGTTTGCTTCGGACATCCATGCTAGGAGACTTATCCGTGCCTATCACCGAGCTCATCCTGGTCGGCCTGGTTGCACAAGTGAGGGTTCGGTGACCCCTCCTCAAGGGGGGGTACTGTTATGAATGTGCTAGAGATGGTTTCTGAGCAGAGGCTCCCTCTGGTGGTTACAGACAGTACTGAACCTTTCAGCGAGGAGTGGCAATCAGGGATCACGGACTGGTCTGATATAAGGGAGGTTCCTCCCATGATGGTTGCCGGTGATCAATTGTTCTTGTCTCAGTTGTGGTTCCTGGTTCATTTGGAAGTTTGCTGGAGTCTTGCCTGCATTCCTGCTTTCAGATAAGATATTTTATGCTTTTCTTTTTGTGCTTGCTATTTGCATTGTTTTCTGCACTTTTGTGGAGGTCAGCCAGGTCCCCTCCTGGGCCTGAGCTCCTCACAGTTTATCTGCAGCCACTGTTATTTGCTCATTTGCTTTTTCCTGTTTTTTCAGCGGCTGCAGCTTGGTTTTGTTCACACTGAGATCTGATTTAGCGGGTGGCGAGATCGTGTGATCTCAGTATTTTTGTAATCAGAATTGTTGGATTTTTGTAGGGTTTTCTGGGTTGCAGAAAGTAATCTCTCCTTTCCTATCCTATTTAGTCAGCTTGTGCCCAGCGTTTGCTCAATCTATTTTCTGCCTATGTTTGTGTTTTCATCTTGTCTAACCGCCATTATATGTTTGGGGGCTTCCTATTTTCTTTGGGGATCTGCTCCGGGCAGATTGCTTTCATCTTTCTGCCTTTAGGTGTAGTTATCTCTCAGGCTGTGACAAGGCGTCTAGGATCAACGTAGGAACGCTCCACGGCTACCTCTAGTTGTGTCGTTAGTTTAGGAATCTGCAACCCATCAGTTACCAACATCTCAGGTGTTCTGCTGCCCTGCTGTTGTTCCTGTCCTCCTCAGCTACCGAAACACAACATCTTCCTGTTAGCAGCCATTTGCTCTGTTAGTTCTTTATGGGAGAGACCCGCTTTGCACCGAGCTGTGAAAGGCATCAGTTTTCGACCACCACCACACCCCATACATTCTTGCTGCTCACACTTGCAGCCATACTTGGTGCTACATCTTCCTGCACCTCGCTTTCACCTGCATTTCTGGAGAAGTTACTGTATACCAATCATAAGCTGTATGTCCAGATTTCCAAATAAACAAGTCTGGACTTCACAATCCATGGTGTGCATCATCTCTCCGGATGCTGAATAGCACTGGTCCTGTCTGCTCTGTATGAGGAAGCGGAAGGTAGGAAAACTCTCCTAGCCCCAATCAACTTCACCTCCATTCGCCTCATGTGGGACAGAACAGTCGAAAACTGCCTTGAAGCCCGGCCAGAATTACCCTTATATCCCTATCCACGTGTCCTGCGCTCTACCTGCTCACATACTGCAGCCCTGCTCTGCAAAGAAACTATCTACAGTGTCACCCCAGACAGAATTGTGCATAGAGACTCTCTGTATGTTATACTACATCGATGCAGATTGTCGGACTGTAAAACCCCACAATTCTCTAAAAACACCTTGGGAATTTTACCATGACGTCTTAACTAAGCTGCACTGTGATTTCCGGACCCCCAATTCAAAAGTTCAGTTTCTTAAAGAGACAGCGCACCTTAAATCAAAATGGCCGAAAAAGACCCTGCACAGTCTCCCACTGCTGAAACAGAGCAAATACAACCTGACACTGCCCATCATGAAGACCAGGAAGCAGAACCCACGCTTCCAGAAGACCAAGTCTTCGACAAAAACGCTCTGTCAAACCAACCATAAAAGCTGTCGAAAATTATCACAATACGAAGGATGAGTACAATGACAACCTGGATGACCTATGGGAGCGAGTTACCTCCCTCATGTCAAGCGTCCAACGCCACAAAGATGATGCAGTGAGTTTACATCATACTATAAGACGGCTAGAAACGTCCCATGGTAGATACAAGAGACTGTCCGCAAGGTATGCCGCCTTCCTTAAAGACTCTGATATTGACGAAGCCTCATCAGAGTTATGCAAAGTAGATTCCACAGACAGAGAAAGGAACGCCGCCGTGCAAGACGCCAAAGATAAAGCGGAGCTCCGTATTGCTCATCTGCAAGAATCAAGATCCCACAGGTCAGGTTCATACAGACGCTCTTCCCGGTCATACAAATCATCCTGCTCAAGAATTTCAGCCCTCAGCGACAGAATTCTAGAGGCCCGCTTAAATGCAGAGAGATCCAAACTAAGACGTTCCTTTACAGAAAAGAAAGCAGAAGCAGAGGCTCAAGCAATGATTCTTCAAACACAAATGGAGGAAGAAATCGCGGTAGCCGAAGTAAAAATGCTTGAGCAAGCATTGAAGCAAAACCTCGAACCGATTTGCCTACCACTACAGGAAGAAGACGACCCAGCTGTTGGTATCAGCGACTACGTGCAGAAACGGATATCTGCAGCGCACACCTTCTCCAGCGACGTTCAACCCAACATTGTGGAAACGCCCAAGTCGGCCCAACTTACAGTGCCAGTGGCACCAACAGCCTCCGCAGAAACCCAAGACCAACGCCATAATGTGTCCCCTCAGGAGCAGTCATCACCGCAAGATGACCACAAGGCGCACTCCAGCACGCCTCCACAGTTCAAGCAGCAGTCATCAGAATATCCAGCTTTTAAGCCACCACAGCTCAACCCTGCAGCAACATCATTCTACCCGGGAACAATTCACCCTTCTATGCCACACAGCCTTTACGCCCAAGGGCACCACAAGCTAACACGGTAACAAGAAGTGAAGGGTCAGAAATGTCTGAGTTTGCCAGGTTCATGGTGAGCAGAGAGCTAATCAACACCAGTCTCTCAAAATTCGACGACCGTGCAGAGAACTACAGAGCCTGGAAAGCAACCTTCAAGGCCGCCATTGCTGACCTCAACCTATCCGCGGAGCAGGAGCTCGACCTCATGGTCAAATGGTTGGGTCCAGAATCCACAATTCATCAAGAGTCTTAGGACCGTCTATGTAGGACAAGCTGAAGCATGTCTGGCTGCTGCCTGGCAGAGACTCGAAAGAACCTATGGCAGCGCTGAAGCCATAGAAAAGTCCCTATTTAAGAGACTGCAGAATGTTCCAAGGATCAATCTTAAGGAAGCCCACAAACTTCTGGACTTAAGTGATCTGCTTATGGAGCTGGAACTTGCGAAAAGAGACCCCCGTCTGTCTGGACTGTGCTAGCTGGACACTGCCCATGGGGTGAACCCAATCGTCTCAAAGTTGCCACATAGTCTGCAAGAGAAGTGGGCAGTGTGCGTCTCCATGTACAAAAGGTCACATGATGTCACCTTTTCTCCGTTCATTCAGTTCTGCAAGTTTGTCGATGAACAGGCCCAAATGAGGAATGACCCTAGTCTAGACTTCCTGGAGTCCAACACTGCAGCTCCAGCAACATCCTCATCAAGGTATGAAAGCGTCACACACAGACGCAAGGACTTGAGGAACAGTGTAAGTGTCAGGAAGACTAACCTGCCACCACCTGCAGTACCCGCTGATAAGCAGTACACTATTCCGTCGAGGGATAAATCTTTCAATCGTGAGTGTCCCATTCACAAAAAACCACACTCATTGAACAAATGTAGAGGCTTCAGGTCCAAAACCATGCAGGAGCGCAAGAAAATCCTCAGCAAACTTGGGGTATGTTTCAAGTGCTGGCCTCACCACATGGCCAAAGACTGTAAATCTTCTGAGTCGCTCGCCAGGGCCTGTGGGGTACTCGGCACCGAGCCCGTTCACTTCAATGGGGGATGTCACAGGTAGCGCAGCTCTGTCCGTGGCCCTGGGCGCTCACTAAAAAGGGGGATATTTACAGGGGATTAAAGGTTTGCAGAATATTCGTGATGCCACCTGTGGTACCTAGTCAGGGTGACCAGCGCTGCTGTGTAGATCCGCTGAGGGGTTGTTACTGGGCAGCAAGGTGTTAAGTCTTCCACAGGCAAGACTGGTCCCTCAGGGTAAACGGGGTGTAGGGGTGCAGGATGGAGAAGGGGAGTTCAGCCGCAGGAGTAATAAGGCAGACACACACACAAAGTCTCTTTCTGTACCTTTACTGAAGATGTTATTGCAGGCACGTCCCGGGGTGCTGGCAGGGTGAAGGATGCACATCCAGTTCTTCCCACTAGTAGGTGTAGGGCCTCTTTACTCCTGTAGTGTGAGTTTCTGACCTGTATGAAACGAGGCCTAACTCTGTCTTCAACTTTGCATGCCCGGCTGACTTTGTGGTAGGGCCTTCTCTTGGAAAGAACACAGTCTCTAATGGCGGTACCTGCCCAGACTCCTGTCTTCCTGACCCCGGTTACGTATCAACACTTGTGGGCCCCTGCAAGTTGAAGTCCCGCAGGGTCTCCGGTATCTCCTACTAGTCGTGTAGATTCTAGCAAGCTTGGACCCGGTGTCCGGTTATTCAGAGTAGAGGTAAGCTATCAATGCTATTTCAACCTCCGTTACTCTCTTCTTACTCCACTCGCCTTTCGTCCTACTCCGACCTTTAACATAAGCACACTAGCAGTAGATGGCTGCTTCTTCTCCTTTCTTCACCGCTCTCAAAGTGTCGGCACGCTTGCTCACTGAACTGAACTCAGTTGACTCAGTTCTGACTAGGCTGGAGTGGCTATCTTACCACTTGTACTAGCCTCCACAAGTTTTGAACTAAGCTCAAAGCTGCAGTCTTCAGGTTCTTTCAATAACTGCTGTTCTCTTTCCCTTTCTTTCTTTCTAAGCTCTGTCTGAAGCAGCTATCAGGATTCACCGTCTGACCTGCACCTGGCTTTGCAGACTCACTGATCTGTGCTCGCCCCTAGAGCTAACTCTCCACTCTCCAAGAGAACTAACAATTTCTCACTTCTGTGTAGAATCACCAACTACACTGAACTCTGCTCTAGTCTACGAGGTGACACTGCAGGCTGCAGCCTTCTGACTAGACTGTCTAGACTGTCTGCTCTTCAGTGGCTTCACCATCCTTATATCCTCTAAAAAGGGCTCCCTCTGGTGGCTCTAGGGATTGGTGAAGGTGTGTAAATGAATATCAGGTCTCTTGTGGTTATTACCTTCAGTGCATCCTCCTGAGGAATAAGATTCCAAGCGCAGCGGGCTCTACACTTCCATTAAGTGTGAAGAGTGTCATAGCGACAAACACCCATCAACCTTGCATCCAACCTCAGCCACCAGCAATCCAGCAATCGCAGTGACCCCTAGTCCAGCAGCAAGCCATGGCGGGGAGCTACAGAACGATGACAAGTCTACCACGGCCGTCTCCAGCTCATGCTCAGAGGTATGTGGGGAGAACCAAAGTGCTAAATGCTGTGCCAGGATATGCCTAATCAAGAGTTTATCCAGAAGGGCATCCAGACAAGGCAGTAAAAATGTACATCTTGACGACCAGAGCAATCGATCTCTAGCTGGACCTAAGTTCTTTGAAGCCTTTGGTATCAGGGGACCAGCAACGCCCTACACTCTGAATACCTGCTCGGGTCGCATAGAGACTAGCGGTAGAAGGGCACAAGGTTTTATTGCTTCCCCTATCAACGGAGGCATAGAAATACCCCTACCTACATTAATCGAATGCGATCAAATACCCGACCAAAGGGATGAAATCCCTACCCCGGAAGCTGCGTTCCAACATCCACACTTAAGGCACTTAACCAGCGTTATCCCACCTATGGACACAGATGCTGAAATCTCACTTCTGCTGGGCAGAGACTATTTAAGGATACATAAGGTCCGCCAACAGTGTAATGGTTTGACTACGCCCCTATGCCCAAAACTGATTGGGTGGGTAGTCATAGGAAATGTATGCTTGGACCGAACAGGAGTCAATTCCTTTAAGACTTACGTACGCCGGGATGGATGCACTACTTTCTGCAAACCATGCCCTCTTCACTACGAGGTGAAAGAGAAGCCTCCAGATCCCGTACAGCTGCCTGATGTCATCCCTTCTCCCTATGCAGACGACTTGTGAAGATCAGTGTTTCGTACCACTAAGGATGACAACAAAGTAGCCCCGTCAATGGAAGACAAGGAATTTGTCAAGATAATGGACAATGAGTTCCTTAAGGACGAGACTAATCATTGGGTTTTTCCCCTACCCTTCAGAGCTACCAGGGTAAGGCTCCCGAACAACCGTGAACAAGTGTTGTCCAGATTCAACTTCTCCCAGCGCACACTAAGCAACAAACCGGAGATGAAAGAGCACATTGTCACCTTTATGGGCAAAATATTCCATAATAACCATGCCGAGCCAGCTCCTCCCTTAAGTGAAAACGAGGAGTGCTGGTACTTACCCTCATTCGGAGTATATCACCCACGAAAGCCTAAGCAAATTAGAGTTGTCTTTGATTCAAGCGCCAAATATCAAGGCATATCTCTCAACAACGTCCTCCTCACGGGCCCTAATCTAACAAACAACTTAATAGGAGTGTTGATGAGGTTCAGGAAGGAGCCAATCGCCATCACTGCCGACATTGAACAGATGTTCCACTGTTTCATAGTCAGAGAGGATCACAGGAATTTCCTCAGGTTCTTGTGGCACAAGGACAACGACCCCAGCAAAGAGATGGTGGAGTATCGCATGAGGGTGCACGTATTTGGGAACAGCCCTTCGCCCGCTGTGGCAACCTATTGCCTGCGAGAACTGCACTGGAAGGAGAGTCCGAATATGGAACAGACGCCAGAGACTTTGTAGAAAAAGACTTCTATGTAGATGATGGACTGAAATCTCTACCCACAGAAGAAGCAGTGATTGACCTGCTTAAGAGGACCCAAGGTATGCTGTACCGAGCCAAGCTTAGACTGCACAAAATTGCTTCAAACAGCCCAACTTTCATGAGAGCCTTTGAGTCAAGTGACCACGCACCAGGATTCAAGGACATAGACCTGGGACCAGACCGTCCGCCTGTGCAGAGAAGCTTAGGCCTGAGGTGGAACCTGTCAGCCGACACCTTCGGGTTTCAAATCAACTGTGCAGACAAACCATTCACTAAACGTGGTGTCCTGTCAGTGGTGAACAGTTTGTACGATCCACTGGGATTCGTAGCACCAATTACCATACAAGGTAAATCCTTTCTGAGACAGCTATCCGAAACCGTCAAAGACTGTGATGCCCCACTCCCTCCTGATAAGGAACCAAAATGGGAAACATGGAAGCAGTCCTTGTGTTCCTTGGATGAGATCCACATACCAAGATGCTACGCCACAACCTCACTTGCCGCTAGCACTAGGACAGAACTCCATGTGTTCTAGGATGCATCCACGGAGGCCATTGCAGCCGTTGCCTATCTGGAGGTGATGGGATCCAACAATCAAGATCACGATGGGTTCATCTTCGGCAAGGCTAAGTTGGCTCCCAAGCCTGACCACACTATTCCCTGGCTCGAACTCTGTGGGACGGTGATTGCGGTAGAACTCGCAGACTTTATACAGCATGAGCTGGACACCAACATAGATGACGTACAATACTACACTGACAGTAAGGTCGTCTTAGGTTACATCCACAACCAAACAAGGCGCTTCTACGTCAGTAACCGCATCGAGAGAATAAGGAGGTCTTCCAAGCCTGAGCAGTGGCACTATATCCCATCTGAGCTTAATCCAGCGGACCACGCCACTAGACCTATGTCTATAAGTTCTTTTGCTAACTCTTCTTGGCTTTCAGGTCCGAAGTTTCTGCTGGAACAGAAAGGAAGTGAACATGTCCAGGAAGACTTCAGCATCCAGAATCCGGATAACGATCCAGAAGTCCGCTCCGAGGTCAGTGCTCTGGCCACGAACACTAAACCAACCTCCAGCCTCGGTTGCCAGCGCTTCGAACGCTTCTCCAATTGGATGAAACTCGTCAAGACCATCGCAAGGTTAGTCCACATTGCGAAATCTTATCTTGATTCACATGGAAACAAAAACTGTCATGGTTGGCACGTCTGCCATAAACCGCTCTCTACCGCGGACATTCCGGTAGGATGAAAGACGAGCAGAACACTGCCCCAGTACTTCGTCCATTGGATTACCGTTGGGTCGGAGATAGTTTGGCCTAGTGCGGCTTCTCTGATCCGAAGAAGGGTTTCCTTTGGATTACCTTAGGAACTGACTTAACCACTTCACCCCCAAGGGTGGTTTGCACGTTAATGACCGGGCCAATTTTTACAATTCTGACCACTGTCTCTTTATGAGGTTTATAACTCTGGAACGCTTCAACGGATCTTCGCGATTCTGAGATTGTTTTCTCGTGACATATTGTACTTCACGTTAGTGGTAAATTTCTTCGATATACCTTGCGTTTATTTTTGAAAAAAATGCAAATATGGCGAAAATTTTGAAAATTTTGCAATTTTCAAACTTTGAATTTTTTTTCCCTTAAAACAGAGAAATATGTCACACAAAATAGTTAAGAAATAACATTTCCCACATGTCTACTTTACATCAGCACAATTTTGGAACCAAAATTTTTTTTTGTTAGGAAATTATAAGGGTTAAAAGTTGACCAGTGATTTCTCATTTTTACAACAAAATTTACAAAGCCATTTTTTTAGGGACCACCTCACATTTGAAGTCACTTTGACGGGTTTATATAGCAGAAAATACCCAAAAGTGACACCATTCTAAAAACTGCACCCCTCAAAGCACTCAAAACCACATTCAAGAAGTTTAATAACCCTTCAGGTGCTTCACAGGAGCTGAAGCAACGTGGAAGGAAAAAATTAATATTTAACTTTTTAGCCACAAAAATGATCTTTTACAAACTTTTTTTATTTTCACAAGGGTAAAAGGAGAAAATGGGCAGATAAAGTTGTTGTGCAATTTCTCCTGAGTACGCCAATACCCCATATGTGGGGGAAAACCACTGTTTGGGCACACGGCAGAGCTCGTAAGGGAAGGAGCGCCGTTTGACTTTTTCAAACTAAAATTGACTGGAGTTGAGATTGGACGCCATGTCGTGTTTGGAGAGCCCCTGATACGCCTAAACAGTGGAAACCCCCCACAAGTGACACCATTTTGGAAACTAGACCCCCTAAGGAACTTATCTAGATCTGTTGTGAGCACTTTGAACCCCAAAGTGTTTCACAAAAGTTTATAATGCCTGGGTGTGAAAAAAAAAAAAAAAATTTCCACAAAAATGATTTTTTAGTCCCAAATTTTTGATTTTTCCCAAGGAAATTGGACCCCAAAAGTTGTTGTCCAATTTGACCTGATACGCTGATACCCCATATGTGGGGGGGGGAAACTGTTTGGGCGCACGGCAGGGCTTGGAAAGGAAGCAGTAACATTTTGGAATGCAAACATTGATGGGGGTCATGTTCCGTTTGTAGTGCCCCAGATGAGCCTAAACAGTGGAAACCCCCCACAAGTGACCCCATTTTGGAAGCTAGACCCCGTAAGGAACTTATCTAGATCTTTGGTGAGCACTTTGAACCCCCAAGTGCTTCACACAAGTTTATAATGCCCGGGCATGAAAATAAAAAATCCTATTTTTTTCCCACAAAAATTATCTCTTAGTTACTAATTTTTTATTTTCCCATAGGTAACAGGAGAAATTGGACCACAAAATTTGTTGTCCAATTTGTCCTGAGTACGCTGATACCCCATATGTGGGGGGGAACCACTGTTTGGGCGCATGGCAGAGCTCGGAATGGAAGGAGCACCATTTGACTTTTTCCAACCAAAATTGGCTGGAATTGAGATTGGACGCCATGTTGCATTTGGAGAGCCCCTGATGTGCCTAAACAGTGGAAACCCCCCCCAAGTGACCCCATTTGGGAAACAGACCCCCTAAGGAACTTATCTAGATCTTTGGTGAGCAATTTGAACCCCCAAGTGCTTCACACAAGTTTATAACGTAGAGCCGTAAAATTAAAAAATCATATTTTTTCCACAAAATTGATCTTTTCACCCCAATTTTTATTTTCCCAAGGGTAACAAGACTCCAAAAGTTATTGTGCAATTTGTCCTGAGTGCGCTGATACCCCATATGTGGGAGTAAACCACTGTTTGGGTACATGGCAGAGTTTGGAAGGGAAGGAGCGCCGTTTGACTTTTTCAACGCAGAATTGGCTGGATGCCATGTCGTGTTTGGAGAGCTCCTGATCTGCCTAAACAGTGGAAACCCCCCACAAATGACACCATTTTGGAAACTAGACCCCTCAAGGAACTTATCTAGATGTGTGGTGAGAACTTTGAACCCCAAAGTGCTTCACAGAAGTTTATAACGTACAGCCGTAAAATAAAAAATCTCTTTTTTTTTTTACAAAAATGATTTTTTCGCCCCCAATATTTTATTTTCACAAGGGTAACAGGAGAAATTGGACCCCAAAAGTTGTCCAATTTGTCCTGAGTATGCTGATACCCAATATGTGGGAGTAAACTACTGTATGGGCGCACGTCGGGGCTCGGATGGGAAGTAGTGACGTTTTGGATTGCAGACTTTGATGGAATGGTCTGGGGAAGTCATGTCGCATTTGGAGAGCCCCTGATGCGCCTAAACAGTGGAAACCCCCCACAAGTGACCCCATTTTGGAAAATAGACCCCACAAGGAACTTATCTAGATGTGTGGTGAGCACTTTGAACCCCGAAGTGCTTCACAGAAGTTTATAACGTACAGCCGTAAAAATAAAAAATCCTTTTTTTTTTTACAAAAATGATTTTTTCGCCCCCAATATTTTATTTTCACAAGGGTAACAGGAGAAATTGGACCCCAAAAGTTGTTGTCCAATTTGTCCTGAGTACGCTGATACCCAGTATGTGGGAGTAAACTACTGTATGGGCGCACGTCGGGGCTCGGAAGGGAAGTAGTGACGTTTTGGATTGCAGACTTTGATGGAATGGTCTGGGGGCGTCATGTCGCATTTGGAGAGCCCCTGATGCGCCTAAACAGTGGAAACCCCCCACAAGTGACCCCATTTTGGAAAATAGACCCCACAAGGAACTTATCTAGAAGTGTGGTGAGCGCTATGAAGCCCCAAGTGCTTCACAGAAGTTTTATAACATACAGCCGTAAAAACAAAAAAATCATTTTTTTTTTACAAAAATGATTTTGTCGCCCCCAGTTTTTTATTTTCCCAAGGGTAACAGGAGAAATAGGACAAATTGCACAATAACTCTTGTGGTCCAGAGTACGCTGATACCCCATATACGGGGGTAAACTACTGTTTGTGCGCATGGCAGAGCTCAGAAGTGAAGGAGCACCGTTTGACTTTTTCAACGCAGAATTGGCTGGAATTGAGATCAGACGCCATGTCACATTTGGAGAGCCCCTGATGTGCCTAAACAGCAGGAACCCCCCAATTCTAACTACAACCCTAACCCCAACACACCCCTAACCCTAGTCCCAACCCTAACCACAAACCTAACCCTAACACACCCCTAACCGTAATCCCAACCCTAACCCTAATCCTAACATTAGCGCCAACCCTAACCCTAACTTTAGCCGCAAACCCTAACCCTAACGGGAAAATGGAAATAAATACATTTTTTTAATTTTATTATTTTTCCCTAACTAAGGGGGTGATAAAGGGGGGTTTGATTTACTATTTATAGCGGGTTTTTATGATTGGCAGCTGTCACGCTAAAAGACGCTTTTTATTGCAAAAAATAGTTTTTTGCATCACCACATTTTGACAGCTATAATTTTTGCATATTTTGGCCCACAGAGTCATGTGAGGTCTTATTTTTTGCGGTACGAGTTGATGTTTTTATTGGTACCATTTTTGAGCATGTGACTTTTTATTTCGATTTTTGGGAGGTTAGAATGAACAAAAATCAGCAATTCATGAATTTCTTTTGGGGGAGGCGTTTATACCGTTCCGCGTGTGGTAAAATTGATAAAGCAGTTTTATTCTTCGGGTCAGTACGATTACGGCGATACCTCATTTATATCATTTTTTTTATGTTTTGGCGCTTTTATAGAATGAAAACAATTTTATATATAAAAGATTATTATTATTGCATCGCTTTATTCTGTGAGCTATAACTTCTTTATGTTTTCACTGATGATGCTGTATGACAGCTTGTTTTTGTGGGACAAGATGACATTTTCAGCGGTACCATGTTTATTTATATCGGTCTTTTTGATCGCGTGTTATTCCACTTTTTGTTTGGCGGTATGATGATAAAGCATTGATTTTTTGCTTCGTTTTTTTTTTTTTAAGGGGTTCACTAAAGGGGTTAACTAGTGGGACAGTTTTATAGGGGGGGTCGTTACGGACGCGGCGATACCAAATATGTGTACTTTTATTGTTTTGTTTTTTTTATTTACAGGAAAAAATGAATTTATTGGGGAATATATATTTTTTTTAATGATTTTTTTTACCACTTTTTATTTTTATTTTTTTTACTTTTTTACTTTGTCCCAGGGTGGGACATCACAGTATTTTAGCAGATCGTTGGTGTGACAGTGTGCACAGCACTCTGTCACACCAGCGATCGCTCTGGCATCGCTGCAGGCTTCTCAGTGCCTGCTCTCAGCAGGCACTGAGGAAGCCGCCTCCCTGCAGGACCCCGGCGCCATCTTGGATCCGGGGATCTGGAGGGAGGACGGACCCTCGGAACAGCGCGACACATCGCGCTGCTCTGAGGGTCTCAGGGGAGCGCGCAGGGAGCCCCCACCCTGCGCGATCCTCCCCTGTGCCCCCAGTACCACCGCGATCATGTTTGATCGCGGTGTGCTAGGGGTTAATGTGCCGGGAGCGGTCCGTGACCACTCCTGACACATAGCCAGATTGCTATTCTAAATTTCATGTATTCCATATTGTCATGCTTTAGTATGCTTGAGTGCAGCCTTTTTTTCTATGTTTTACATGGGGGTAGCTTCCCTTGGTTTGCACCTAGTTCACATTAGTCTGGATGTGCCAGTCAGGTTTTTTTGTCTATTGAATGTTAGCTTGCTGACCGAGCACTCCGCCCCCACCAGGTGGTGATTTTAATTACACCAGGTCCCTACTTTACCCATAAATGCAGGCATTACTGACAGAGGTGCATATTCACCCAGAAATTCAGATATCAGCCTAATAGAGGTATGTTCACATTAGGTCAGGGACTCACCAGTATTGAGACCACCTTGACGATGGTTGGTGGGCTTTAAAATGTTTGGCCAAATGTTTATACTAAGCGTCTCAAATTTTTCCTTATATTCCAAAGCCATATTGCTATTCTAAATTTCATGTATTCCATATTGTCATGCTTTAGTATGCTTGAGTGCAGCCTTTTTTTCTATGTTTTACATGGGGGTAGCTTCCCTTGGTTTGCACCTAGTTCACATTAGTCTGGATGTGCCAGTCAGGTTTTTTTTGTCTATTGAATGTTAGCTTGCTGACCGAGCACTCCGCCCCCACCAGGTGGTGATTTTAATTACACCAGGTCCCTACTTTACCCATAATCGCAGGCATTACTGACAGAGGTGCATATTCACCCAGAAATTCAGATATCAGCCTAATAGAGGTATGTTCACATTAGGTCAGGGACTCACCAGTATTGAGACCACCTTGACCATGGTTGATGGGCTTTAAAATGTTTGGCCAAATGTTTATACTAAGCGTCTCAAATTTTTCCTTATATTCCAAAGCCATAGTGCTATTCTAAATTTCATGTATTCCATATTGTCATGCTTTAGTATGCTTGAGTGCAGCCTTTTTTTCTATGTTTTACATGGGGGTAGCTTCCCTTGGTTTGCACCTAGTTCACATTAGTCTGGATGTGCCAGTCAGGTTTTTTTGTCTATTGAATGTTAGCTTGCTGACCGAGCAATCCGCCCCCACCAGGTGGTGATTTTAATTACACCAGGTCCCTACTTTACCCATAAATTATTATTATTATTATTATAGATTTTTATAGCGCCATTTATTCCATGGCGCTTTACATGTGAAGAGGGGCAAATATAGATGAGTACAGTAAACATGAGCAATACAAGGCACACACAAGTACAGAAGGAGAGAGGACCCTGCCCGCAAGGGCTCACAGTCTACAGGGATGGGTGAGGATACACTAGGAGAGGGAAGAGCTGATTGTGCGGTGGATCAGTAGACTGATGATCACTGCAGGTTGTAGGCTTTTTGGAAGAGGTGGGTCTTCAGGTTCTTTTTGAAGGTTTCCATGGTAGGCGCGAGTCTGATGTGTTGGGGTAGAGAGTTCCAGAGTATGGGAGAGGCACGGGAGAAGCTTTGTATGCAGTTGTGGGAAGAAGAGATAAGAGGGGAGTAGAGGAGGAGATCTTGAGAGGATCGAAGGTTGCGTGTGGGTATGTACCGGGAGACCATGTCACAGATGTATGGAGGAGACAGATTGTGGATGGCTTTGTAGGTCATGGTTAGGGTTTTGAACTGGAGCCTCTGAACGATAGGAAGCCAATGAAGGGCTTGGCAGAGAGGAGAGGCTGGGGAATAGCGGGGAGACAAGTGTATTAGTCGTGCAGCAGAGTGCAGGATGGATTGGAGTGGTGCCAGAGTGCTAGAGGGAAGGCCAGAGAGTAGGAGGTTGCAGTAGTCGAGGCGGGAGATGATGAGGGCATGCACTAGTGTTTTTGTACTTTCATGGTCAAGGAATGCACGGATCCGGGAAATATTTTTGAGTTTGAGACGGCAGGAGGAGGCTAGGGTTTGGACATGTGGCTTGAAAGAGAGGGCAGAGTCGAGGATCACTTCGAGGCACCGAGCGTGCGGGACTGGGGAAAGTGAGCAGCCATTGATGTTAATGGACAGGTCTGGTGGGGGGTAGAGTGAGATGGGGGAAAGATGATAAATTCTGTTTTGTCCATGTTTAGTTTTAGAAAGCGAGCAGAGAAGAAAGCAGAAATAGCAGACAGACATTGTGGGATTTTGGTCAGTAAGGAGGTGAGGTCAGGTCCAGATAGGTAGATCTGCGTGTCATCGGCGTAGAGATGATACTGAAGACCATGGGATTCTATGAGCTGTCCCAGGCCGAGGGTGTAGATGGAGAAGAGTAGGGGTCCAAGAACTGAGCCTTGGGGAACACCGACAGACAGGGGGCGAGGGGAGGAGGTGGTGTGGGAGAGGGAGACACTGAAAGTTCGGTTTGTTAGATATGATGAGATCCAGGATAGGGCCAAGCCTGTGATGCCAAGAGATGAGAGAATCTGTAACAGGAGGGAATGGTCCCAGTGTCGAAGGCAGAAGACAGGTCCAAGAGAAGGACAGAGTAGTGACGCTTGCTCTTGGCGGTAAGTAGGTCGTTGGTGACTTTAGTTAGGGCAGTTTCAGTTGAGTGATGCAGTCGGAAGCCTGATTGTAAGCGGTCAAAGAGGGAGCAGGAGGAGAGGTAGGAAGACAGTTCAAGATGGACATGCTGTTCCAGTAGTTTTGAGGCATAAGGGAGAAGAGATATCGGGCGATAGCTAGACACAGAAGATGGGTCAAGGGAGGTCTTTTTGAGAATGGGTGTGATCGAGGCATGTTTGAAGGATGAGGGGAAGACACCATTTGTAAGTGAGAGGTTGAAGAGGTGTGTTAGAGTAGGGGTGAAGACGGCAAGGCTAGGGATAAGGTGGGATGGCAGCGGGTCAAGCATGCAAGTGGTGAGGTATGATCTTGATAGGAGGGTGGAAAGCTGATCTTCTGTCATGGTGGAGAAGTTGGCTTTGGAGGAAGAGGGTTGAGCAGCTAAGAGGGGCAATGGGGGCTGTGGGCCAAAGCTTTCTCTGATCGTATCGATCTTCTGCTTAAAGAAAGAGGCAAAGTCTTCAGCAGAAATGAGAGGAGAAGGGGGAGGTGCTGGGGGACAGAGTAGAGAATTGAAAGTGTTGAAGAGCTGTTTAGGGTTGTGAGACAGGGAGGATATGAGAGATGAGAAGTAAGTTTGCTTTGCAGCAGTGAGTGTGGATTTGAAGCTGGTGAGGGACTGCTTGTATGCGGTTAGGTGCTCGGCAGAGCGGGATTTTTTCCATCTCCGCTCAGCAACCCTGGAAGCCCGTCTCAGTTCTTTGGTGAGGCTGGTCAGCCAGGGCTGCCTGTTGATTGTACAAGTTTTGCTATGTGTGAGGGGGGCAGCCGAATCAAGTGCTGCTGTTATTGCAGTGTTATAAAAGGTGGCAGCAGAATATGTGTCATGAAGTGAAGATATGTCTGTAAGAGGGAGGAGGGACTCAGAGAGCATTGGTAAATTGAGGTGTTTGAGATTTCTGCGAGGGTGAGTGAGTTTGTGGAGTGGGGGTTGTGCACTAGAAGAGGAGAGGGAAGAGAACGTCAGTAGGTTGTGGTCAGACAGGGGAAGGGGTGAGTTAGTGAGATTAGTAAGGGAACAGAGGCGGGTGAAGATAAGGTCGAGCGTGTGACCATCTTTGTGAGTGGCCGCAGAGGACCATTGAGTGAGGCCAGAGGAGGCAGTGAGCGATAAAAGTTTAGAGGCCGCTGGGGTGGAAGCATCAATGGGGATGTTGAAGTCACCCATAATGATAGTGGGGATGTCAACAGAGAGGAAATGGAGCAGCCAGGTGGTGAAGTGATCGAGAAAGGTGGAGATGGCAAGTTCTGGGGGGCGGTAGATGACAGCCAGCTGGAGGTTGGAGGGGGAGTAGATGCGGACGGAGTGCACCTCAAATGAGGGAGTAGTAGCGGAGGGGGGTAGTGGAATTGGGGCAAAGGAGCAGGTGTCAGATAGGAGCAAACCAACTCCTCCACCACGTTTGTTGCTGGGGCGGGGGGTGTTAGATAGGTGGAATCCACTGTATGAGAGTGCAGCTGGTGAGGCTGAGTCAGAGGGGGTGAGCCAGGTTTCGGTGATGCCAAGAAAGGAGAGTTTATTGGTGATGAAGAGGTCGTGGATAAATGACAGTTTATTGCAGACAGAGCGTGCGTTCCATAGTGCTCCAGGTAGGGGGACCGGGGGAGTGGGGGCTGGGTGAATGGGTATGAGGTTATCATGGTTGCGAAGACGTGTAGAGGATCGTGGCAGGGTGATAGAAGTGAGTGTGGGGATGTGTTGAGGAGGGCCAGGATTTGGGGATATGTCACCAGCAGTGAGGAGTAACAGACAGAGCGTTAGAAGGTGGGAACAGGATAAGACATGGTGTGGCCGTGTGTTTCTGGAGAAAAAGGATTGTAATGCAGGCATTACTGACAGAGGTGCATATTCACCCAGAAATTCAGATATCAGCCTAATAGAGGTATGTTCACATTAGGTCAGGGACTCACCAGTATTAAAATGTTTGGCCAAATGTTTATACTAAGCGTCTCAAATTTTTCCTTATATTCCAAAGCCATATTGCTATTCTAAATTTCATGTATTCCATATTGTCATGCTTTAGTATGCTTGAGTGCAGCCTTTTTTTCTATGTTTTACATGGGGGTAGCTTCCCTTGGTTTGCACCTAGTTCACATTAGTCTGGATGTGCCAGTCAGGTTTTTTTTGTACATAGTGCTGGGTGTCAGCTGTGATAAACAGCTGACACCCGGCCGCGATCAGCTGCACTCCCCCCGGAGCGCAGCTGATCGCCCATGACGTACTATTCCGTCCATGGGAATTAGGTCCAGGGTCACATGGACGGAATAGTACGTCTGATGGAATAAAGGGGTTAAAGACGTTCATTTACCTCGTTTCGAAGTTATTATTGCATTTCATGCATGTTTATGTGTTTGTTTTTTCTAGGTTGTTGGACTTTATTTCAAATGCACTAGTATAGTGAAATCCCTTATGGAATTTCAGACAGGGAGTGTGCTGTTCCGTTTGTCTGGGTTATGTATTGTATTATTTCCATGCTGTGTATAATCTATTCTTTCATGCTCTCTGCTGTCACCTGGTGGCCCTTTCTGTATGGCAGCCTGTAACTAATTAATTCTGGTACATGTCTTTCACTTCCTGTGCTGAGGTCACTCCTTCTTCTTCCTGTTAGCAGCCATTTGCTTTGTTAGTTCTTTATAGGAGAGACACGCTTTGCACCGAGCTGTGAAAGGCATCAGTTTTCGACCACCACCACACCCCATACATTCTTTCTGCTCACACTTGAAGCCATACTTGGTGCTACATCTTCCTGCACCTCGTTTTCACCTACATTTCTGGAGAAGTTACTGTATACCAATCATAAGCTGTATGTCCAGATTTCCAAATAAACAAGTCTGGACTTCACAATCCCTGGTGTGCATCTTGGTCCTAAGTTCTGCTCTGCATGAGGAAGCGGAAGGTAGGAAAACTCTCCCAGTACCAATCAACTTCACCTCCATTCACCTCATGTGGGGACAGAACAAAAAGGACTGCAAATGGTAAAGTGCGTGAGAGGGACACTGTAAATGATGAAGTGCGGCAAACGGGGACTGCAAATGATGATGTGTGGGAGAGGGAGACTGGAAATGATGAAGTGTGGGGGAGGAGGACTGTTAATGATGAAGTGAGGGAGGACTGAAAATGATGAAGTGAGGAGTGGACTGTAAATGATGAAGTAAAGGGCGAGGAGACTGCAAATGCTGAAGTGAAGGGGAGGGGACTGCAAATGATGAAGTGCGGGAGATGGAGACTGTAAATGATGAAATGAGGGGAACGACACAGCAATTGAATTGAAGGTGGGGGAATGGGGAGAGCAAATTATCAATTGAAGGTGGGGTGGGAAGAGCAAATGTAAAATTTTGAAAGTGTGGGAGCAAATTTTATATTGAGACTGGGGAATATGGGACAGTAAATGATGATGAATTGAGGCTGAGGGACAACAAAAATGATGAATTGGGGTGGGGCAGCAAATAATAATTAAGGGTGGGAAAAGAAAATGATGTATTGAATGTGTGGGAGAGCAGTTGTTAATGAATAGAGGGTGGGGATGGGAGAGAGAGATGACATGACAATGATTTGGGGAGGAAGAGGCATGAAATAATATGATTCAGGGGAACGGGAGGTACAGAGTGGGGGGCGTTGAGGATGCATTGACTGGCATTGAATTGGGGGAAAGAGTACAGGTGCTAATTAATTTATATATTGGGTGGGGAAAGTGTCTATTTATAGTTAGTGGGGGCACAGTGGTGGATTACAATTTATAAGAAATAAAAGACATTGGAATGTTTTCTAGCTGGTGAGTGTTGCATTCTTTTCTTACAAATGGCATTTAAGTACTTGACTGGCTTTCATGCTGTCCACCAAAAACCAGTACTACTTTATCGCATACTTCAGTGAATAGTGATCTATCGTCTGAAAAAGGTGTTGAATAAATCCCTTATTGCCGTTCATTTTTTTCTTTCGTATTGGATTACAATTTACATTTGGAATGGTGGGTTCCATAATAGCTAATTACATATTAATGGTCGATGCATGTCTTTATTCTGCTGTGTAGTGTATAAGAAAGGAAAAAGTGCGGAATGTGCTCTGGAAGCAGGGATCTAGGTAACTATGTGTTATTTTATGTACAGATGAGTCCTGGCTGGAAGAAGTGATGGTGGTCTGCGCTGAATGAAAAAGAAAAAGCAAAGATGAAGGACTTCAACTAGAGACGTCACTGGTGAGTCAGTGTATTACCTGTACACTAACATAATACACTGACATTATATACAGAGCTCCTGTGTATAATGTCACTGGGGATCCCTGTATTACCTGTACACTATACACTATAAACTGAGCTAATAAGTATAATGTCACTGGGGAAAATTGTATTACCTGTACACTATACATTATGTACAGAGCTCATGTGTATAATGTCACTGGTGATCCCTGTATTACCTGTACACTGACACTATATACAGAGCTTCTGCGTACAATGTCGCTGGTTATCTCTGTATTACCTGTACACTGACACTATATACTGAGCTCTGGGTATATTAACATTGGTGAGCATTGTATTATTTGTACACGATATGCTATATACAGAGCTGCTGTGTATAATGTCACTAGGGATCCCTGTATTATCTGTACATTGACATTATATGCAGAGCTCCCGTGTATAATGGCACTTAGTATTGTGGGGGTTTTTATATCAATGATGAGTATGTAGTATTCGGTCACTATGTGGTGGTAATATGTGGTCTGGTCATAGTGTGGTGGTATTTGTCCCTTGTATGTGGTATTATTAGTAATTTTAAAAAATACATTTACTTATTTATGGTATTATTAGTCATTTTAAAATACATTTTAAAAAATGTATGCATCACATTCCCTTAAAAAATATATATATATACACCTAAAAACGGTATTGGGCATTTTAAGAAATTTTTAATAGGTAAGAGTAGAGTAGGGCCCTGTCAAAAGAGTTTACCTTAAAAAATCTTTGGGCCAAAATGAAAGCTGATGGCTATGCATGTGATATGGTGTTCTATGGGAACTGTTAATGTGTGATTGGTGAGGACGTGGTTCAGAAGTGGAGTTTTTCCAAGACTGGGGGGTGGCACTGTGGAAGTGGAAGCAGAGCCTGGGTGCAGGGGTAGCTGAGGTGGAGCCTGGGCGCAGTGTCATGGGGGCCCAAAAATTTTGCTAGTATGTGGCCCTGAAATTACTGGTGGCAGACCGGGGATCATAGGGGAATATGTAAGGAGGAAGACAGGGCTGTGGGTACCTGCACCGGGACGGATCCGGAACTGTTGAGGCTGCCTCCCATGTTGCCTGGGGAAGAAATGAGGGACCGGACCAACCTCATGACCCGGGTAGGAGGGACCAGTAAAATAAAAAGCGGGTGCATCAGTAGGGATTTTGGTGCAAATCAGCAGCTGTACGCAGCCGGTGAGCAGCGTGCTCCGTCCCCTGAGTACCGGCGCCACGACAGGCTGTAGTTGTCGGACCCCGCTATCTTCAGCGGGACTGCTGAAGAGAGAGGTGTCGTGTGCTCAGTGTAACGCTGGTATTGTCTGTACTTTGTTTTCCAGCGTTACTTTGCATGTTTTTTGCATTAACCCTTTTGCTCCTTTCCCCCTAACCAGCTGGGATACTGTTGTCTGTTACCTATATGGATGCTGCTCAGTTCCCGGCTCTGCTGCGTACCCGTACTTGCGTGAGTGGCTCCGCTGCTTTGCATGACCGCCCGCATGTGCGGTTCCTGACTTGCTGTGAAAGCCGTCCGTAGCTTGAAAAGTCCTCTGCAGTGGTGCATGACTTACTGCGTGGTTGGCAGCAGCCATTGTTGGGTTCCCTCTGTGTTGTGCTGTCTGGCTCTGCATAGGGGGCGCGGCCCACACCTGTCCTGCTTTTATGTGGATTGGGTGTTTACTAGAGTTACTGCTCCAGCCTATCGCTGTGAAGCAGCTCACATATAAAGTTCCCCAGCCCTAGTGGGCGTTGCCAGAGCTTCGCATTGAATCCACACTGAATCCCTGAACCTAGCCGTATGTGGTTGTGTGTTCAGCTCCTGCTCTGAAGTTGATCAGCTCTGGAGAGCTGATTCCCTGTTCCTGCTGTGTCTTGTTCCCTGATCCTGGATCAAACCCGGTACCTGAATGTCTGAATTGTGTCTTGTGTTTCCGCCTATGCTGGGGGCTGATTACCCAGATCGCCGTTCCTGGAGGCTGTATATCCAGGCCTGTTCCTGCTGTGTCTAATTACCTGAACCCCTGATCTTAGATCGCATCCTGTACCTGACTTTCTGAACTGTGTCCTCTGTGTTATGTTCCTGAAATCCTGCTGTGTCCAGAACCCTGTGCCAGTGACTGTGAATCCTTGCTATATAACCTGAGTTCATCTTGGAAGGAGGAGTCCGGTGTGTGCTGAGTTTCTGTTACTCTGTGCTCAGCCTCTGTGCAATCCCCGGCCAGCTCCCGTTGAGCCTGGCGGGGCTTGCACCAGACCGCTGGGGTTCCTTTTCAGGTCGCTGCCAGATGTCCGGATCCTATGCCTGATGACCATGGCCTGATGTCCGATGTCCGACGACCACTTCCAGATGTCCGGATCCTATCCTTCTTGCCTGATGTCCGGATCCTGCCGATCATTGCCAGATGTCCGGAGCCTGCTGATCGGTGCCAGATGTCCGGAGTCCGAGGCCTGTGTTCCAGTCCGTGTTCCTGTGATTCGATCCATGTTCCTGTCTGTGTTCCTGACTCCCTGAGACCCAGTCCGTGTTCCTGTCTGTGTTCCTGACTCTCTGAGATCCAATCCGTGTTCCTGTTGTTCCTGTGCAGTCTAATCTGTTTCAGCCATCAGCTCCTGATTCCAGTTACCTGTCTGTTACCTGTCGTCTTGCCTGTCTGCCATCCGTCTGCAGTTCCTTCCAGAGGTTCGGACGTCATCTGCAGAGATCCCCGGCTCTTGCCTGCTCACCTAGGAGCGATCATCTGCCATCCGACTGCAGCTCCATCCGGAAGTTCGGACATCATCTGCAGAGATCCCCGGCTCTTGCCTGCTCGCCTGGGAGCGATCATCTGCCATCCGACTGCAGCCTGCCTGGAGGCTCCACCATGTCAGGTCGTGTATGCCTGCCTGTCTAGAGACTGCCTGGTCACTTGCTGTGACAACCTGCCTGTCTAGAGACTGCCTGGTCACTTGCCGTGACAACCTGCCTGTCCCAGAGACTGCCTGGTCACTTGCCGTGACAACCTGCCTGTCCCAGAGACTGCCCTGGTCACTTTCCGTGACAACCTGCCTGTCCCAGAGACTGCCTGGTCACTTGCCGTGACAACCTGCCTGCCTGGTCACTTGCCGTGACAAACTGCCTGCCCTGGTCACTTGCCGTGACAACCTGCCTGCCTGGTCACTTGCCGTGACAACCTGCCTGCCCTGGTCACTTGCCGTGACAACCTGCCTGCCCTGGTCACTTGCCGTGACAACCTGCCTGCCCTGGTCACTTGCTGTGACAACCCGCCTGTCCCAGAGATTGCCCTGGTCACTAGCCGTGACAACCTGCCTGTCCCAGAGACTGCCTGGTCACTTGCTGTGACAACCTGCCTGTCCCAGAGACTGCCTTGGTCACTTGCCGTGACAACCTGCCTGTTCTGCCGGTTCCTCCTTGGTCTACCCTGTGATGACGTCTGTCCTGGGTCGGTGTCTGATGTTCTCCTGCTGAGCCTGTGCTACGCCTGAGGCCTGAGAGAGAGGCCGTCCTAGTATGCCTGTGCCAGATGACCCTGGACTTCATCAACCCGTGATGACCCCGCCATCATCTGACGTTCGTCCTGGGCCGGTGTCTGATGTTCTCCTGCTGAGCCTGTGCTACGCCCGAGGCCTGAGAGTGAGGCCATACTAGTATGCCCGTGCCAGATGATCCTGGACTTCATCAACCCGTGATGACCCCGCCATCGTCTGAAGTCTGTCTGAGGTCGGTGTCTGATGTTCTCCTGCTGAGCCTGTGCTACGCCTAAGGCCTGAGAGAGAGGCCGTCCAAGTATGCCCGTGCCAGATAACCCTGGACTGCATCTACCCGTGATGTCCTCCAGCACTCGTCTGTGATCCTGAGTCGTGTACCCTTCTCTGATGTGCGGAATCGGGAGCCCGGTCTTATGTTCTGTTTTATGTACTGTGTTTCTTTAAGTAAACTTTATGTTTCTTCTTACCTGAAGTTGTGCGGTGTTGTCTAGTCCTGCAGGTCGCCACCTTGCCCACATGCTCAGCTGCCACGGATCCCGGTCGCTGCCCTTCCCTAGTCCGGGCAGGCCCGGGTCTCCCTCCGTGGTCCAGTGGGTCCACATTCTCATCATCTGGGACCCATGCCTCACGTCGTCGTGGACTGGCGGCGTGGGAGCATTGGCTAGCTAGGCAAGCTATGCCATGTCCCGGCGCCCCACAGCCGTGGGAAGCGCCACAGTAAGCTCTGGCCATGGACTCCGCTGAGCATCTGCGGTCTGCAGGACTTTCTCCAAGCTCCACCTGATGTGTGAACTATGGGACTTACCGCCAAACCCAAGTGAATTTTTCTGGGGAATTTTTTTTTACTTGGGTCTTCAGAAGAGGGGGCCTGAGGAGGGGGATACTGTAACGCTGGTATTGTCTGTACTTTGTTTTCCAGCGTTACTTTGCATGTTTTTTGCATTAACCCTTTTGCTCCTTTCCCCCTAACCAGCTGGGATACTGTTGTCTGTTACCTATATGGATGCTGCTCAGTTCCCGGCTCTGCTGCGTACCCGTACTTGCGTGAGTGGCTCCGCTGCTTTGCATGACCGCCCGCATGTGCGGTTCCTGACTTGCTGTGAAAGCCGTCCGTAGCTTGAAAAGTCCTCTGCAGTGGTGCATGACTTACTGCGTGGTTGGCAGCAGCCATTGTTGGGTTCCCTCTGTGTTGTGCTGTCTGGCTCTGCATAGGGGGCGCGGCCCACACCTGTCCTGCTTTTATGTGGATTGGGTGTTTACTAGAGTTACTGCTCCAGCCTATCGCTGTGAAGCAGCTCACATATAAAGTTCCCCAGCCCTAGTGGGCGTTGCCAGAGCTTCGCATTGAATCCACACTGAATCCCTGAACCTAGCCGTATGTGGTTGTGTGTTCAGCTCCTGCTCTGAAGTTGATCAGCTCTGGAGAGCTGATTCCCTGTTCCTGCTGTGTCTTGTTCCCTGATCCTGGATCAAACCCGGTACCTGAATGTCTGAATTGTGTCTTGTGTTTCCGCCTATGCTGGGGGCTGATTACCCAGATCGCCGTTCCTGGAGGCTGTATATCCAGGCCTGTTCCTGCTGTGTCTAATTACCTGAACCCCTGATCTTAGATCGCATCCTGTACCTGACTTTCTGAACTGTGTCCTCTGTGTTATGTTCCTGAAATCCTGCTGTGTCCAGAACCCTGTGCCAGTGACTGTGAATCCTTGCTATATAACCTGAGTTCATCTTGGAAGGAGGAGTCCGGTGTGTGCTGAGTTTCTGTTACTCTGTGCTCAGCCTCTGTGCAATCCCCGGCCAGCTCCCGTTGAGCCTGGCGGGGCTTGCACCAGACCGCTGGGGTTCCTTTTCAGGTCGCTGCCAGATGTCCGGATCCTATGCCTGATGACCATGGCCTGATGTCCGATGTCCGACGACCACTTCCAGATGTCCGGATCCTATCCTTCTTGCCTGATGTCCGGATCCTGCCGATCATTGCCAGATGTCCGGAGCCTGCTGATCGGTGCCAGATGTCCGGAGTCCGAGGCCTGTGTTCCAGTCCGTGTTCCTGTGATTCGATCCATGTTCCTGTCTGTGTTCCTGACTCCCTGAGACCCAGTCCGTGTTCCTGTCTGTGTTCCTGACTCTCTGAGATCCAATCCGTGTTCCTGTTGTTCCTGTGCAGTCTAATTCTGTTTCAGCCATCAGCTCCTGATTCCAGTTACCTGTCTGTTACCTGTCGTCTTGCCTGTCTGCCATCCGTCTGCAGTTCCTTCCAGAGGTTCGGACGTCATCTGCAGAGATCCCCGGCTCTTGCCTGCTCACCTAGGAGCGATCATCTGCCATCCGACTGCAGCTCCATCCGGAAGTTCGGACATCATCTGCAGAGATCCCCGGCTCTTGCCTGCTCGCCTGGGAGCGATCATCTGCCATCCGACTGCAGCCTGCCTGGAGGCTCCACCATGTCAGGTCGTGTATGCCTGCCTGTCTAGAGACTGCCTGGTCACTTGCTGTGACAACCTGCCTGTCTAGAGACTGCCTGGTCACTTGCCGTGACAACCTGCCTGTCCCAGAGACTGCCTGGTCACTTGCCGTGACAACCTGCCTGTCCCAGAGACTGCCCTGGTCACTTTCCGTGACAACCTGCCTGTCCCAGAGACTGCCTGGTCACTTGCCGTGACAACCTGCCTGCCTGGTCACTTGCCGTGACAAACTGCCTGCCCTGGTCACTTGCCGTGACAACCTGCCTGCCTGGTCACTTGCCGTGACAACCTGCCTGCCCTGGTCACTTGCCGTGACAACCTGCCTGCCCTGGTCACTTGCCGTGACAACCTGCCTGCCCTGGTCACTTGCTGTGACAACCCGCCTGTCCCAGAGATTGCCCTGGTCACTAGCCGTGACAACCTGCCTGTCCCAGAGACTGCCTGGTCACTTGCTGTGACAACCTGCCTGTCCCAGAGACTGCCTTGGTCACTTGCCGTGACAACCTGCCTGTTCTGCCGGTTCCTCCTTGGTCTACCCTGTGATGACGTCTGTCCTGGGTCGGTGTCTGATGTTCTCCTGCTGAGCCTGTGCTACGCCTGAGGCCTGAGAGAGAGGCCGTCCAAGTATGCCTGTGCCAGATGACCCTGGACTTCATCAACCCGTGATGACCCCGCCATCATCTGACGTTCGTCCTGGGCCGGTGTCTGATGTTCTCCTGCTGAGCCTGTGCTACGCCCGAGGCCTGAGAGTGAGGCCATACTAGTATGCCCGTGCCAGATGATCCTGGACTTCATCAACCCGTGATGACCCCGCCATCGTCTGAAGTCTGTCTGAGGTCGGTGTCTGATGTTCTCCTGCTGAGCCTGTGCTACGCCTAAGGCCTGAGAGAGAGGCCGTCCAAGTATGCCCGTGCCAGATAACCCTGGACTGCATCTACCCGTGATGTCCTCCAGCACTCGTCTGTGATCCTGAGTCGTGTACCCTTCTCTGATGTGCGGAATCGGGAGCCCGGTCTTATGTTCTGTTTTATGTACTGTGTTTCTTTAAGTAAACTTTATGTTTCTTCTTACCTGAAGTTGTGCGGTGTTGTCTAGTCCTGCAGGTCGCCACCTTGCCCACATGCTCAGCTGCCACGGATCCCGGTCGCTGCCCTTCCCTAGTCCGGGCAGGCCCGGGTCTCCCTCCGTGGTCCAGTGGGTCCACATTCTCATCATCTGGGACCCATGCCTCACGTCGTCGTGGACTGGCGGCGTGGGAGCATTGGCTAGCTAGGCAAGCTATGCCATGTCCCGGCGCCCCACAGCCGTGGGAAGCGCCACACTCAGTGACTGTAGGAGAGAAAGGTGCCGTGCGCTCTGTGACCGTGAGTACCACGCACGTGCGGAGGAGAGAAAGCCGAGTACAGGACATACTTCTGTGGCCTTCCCTGCCGGTTGCTGTATGCCAGCTCACGTTTGACTTTGGGAACGCTGCGGCCTTGTTTGCTTCAGCCGCACAAGTTCATGGACTAGAGGCTCAGCGGAAGGTACTGGAGAACGACCACTGCCGCCAGAAGACGGATCATCGTTCCAAGTACCATCTCTGTGGATACTCATAGATTGTGAGCCTTCGCGGGCAGGGTCCTCCCTCCTTCTGTACTTATGTGTGTCCTGTATTGCTCATATTTATTGTACTTGTCTATACTCGCCCCCTCTCACATGTAAAGTGCCATGGAATAAATGGCGCTATAAAAATGAATAATAATAATAATAATACTCTCCCGGCCGCTGCCGGTGCTACAACCCCTGTGGGATCATCTGCTGTGGAGGAGCATAAAGGACACAATAAGTTCCTTCACTGGACTGCTATTATTTTCCACTTGTTGTTCTTATTATCTATTTCTTAACCAGTTATCTCCCTGCGAGGAGTTAATACCTTGTTTAATTAAATTGTTAAATTTTGTTAACCCTTGCTCTACCTCCTGTATGTCACAGCATCCCGCAACCTACTTAGGCTGTGGTTCCACGGTCCGGAACTACAGCGCTTTGGACGGAGCGGAAATTCCGCTCCGTCTAAGCCCCGCCCCCTTTCTGACGCGCGTTCTTTCCGGAGGTGTTCAGGACACCTCCGGAACACCTCCGTAAAGAACGCAGGGCTACATAGCCCTGTGTTAAATTCTGTTGCGGCGACGCACCGTCGCCGCAACACGCGAGGACATGCTGCGGTCTGAAAAGACGCGCCGCATGTCCGTTTACGCAGGTCTCCCGCCTGCGTGTTGTTACGCATAGTGGAGATGGGATTTCTTGAAATCCCCTCCACTATGCTGTAACATCTGGACGCTGCGTGTTTGGCGCTGCGCCAGCGCACAGCGCCAAACACGCAGCGTTTACTGATCGTGGAAACTCACCCTTACACATATGCCCCCAGGGACACTGAATGCCAGCATTGTACCTGACCTGTTAGCTGCCTCCGGCTGACTGCAGACAAGTCCACATTACACTCTGTATCTGCAGGTGAGAAGTCGCAGGGCACCAGTTTCTTCCCACCAGAGAGGAGCAGGGCAAGAAACAGGATGGCGCTGTAAGTAGGAGCTCAGGCTGCTGCCTGCACCCAGGGCTGGATATGTCTGCACAGTGAGGAGGTATCAGGACACTGCTCCCCTTCTGACAAGTCCTGGATGGTTTCTTATCTTGTTTGCAGTCTTGATGAGGCTCTATCTGAGGCACAGTAAATTTATGGCATGAACTCGGTGTCTCTGTCTATACAAATTGCTGGAGCATCACAGGATCTTTAAAAGACTTCAAAGCAGCTGCCATAAATCTCATTGTGCCACAGATCGAGGGACTGACATGAGTGGTCAGTATCATGCACATGCACTGCACTGATAGACGTGACAGCACAGATTAGAAAGTCCCTGTCCCTCTTTATATATGTTTAATATATATATATTATATATATATATATATATACACCATGTTCCAAATTATTATGCAAACAATATTTTTCTCTGATTTTCCTAAGTGGTCGGTGTAAATGGTAGTCAGTCTACTAAAAGTCATCACTCGTTAGAGTATACATCGAATTTTATTGAAGAAACCTCCCACTGTTCCAAATTATTAGGCACAGTAGAATTTCTAAACATTTGATATGTTTTAAAGAACTGAAAATTCTCATTTGTGGAATTTGCAGCATTAGGAGGTCACATTCACTGAACAATAAAGCTACTTAACTCCAAAACATCCTAACAGGCCAATTTACATGTTAACATAGGAACCCTTCTTTGATATCACCTTCACAATTCTTAAATCCATTGAACTTGTAAGGTTTTGGAGAGTTTCTGCTTGTATTTCTTTGCATGAAGTCAGAATAGCCTCCCAGAGCAAGCCTTTGAAGGATCCTACACCTTGAGGTTCGAGGGACTCCAGAGGCACCAGCAGCTTCAAATATCAGTTTGCTGGTTTGTAATGGCTTTTTAGCAGCTGCTCTCTTAATCCGATGAACTTGCCTGGCAGAAACCTTCCTCATTCTGCCTTTATCAGCACGAAACACGTCTGTGCTCAGAATCAGCCACAAATCTCTTAACAGTAAGATGATCACGCTTAAGTTTTCGTGAAATATCTAATGTTTTCATCCCTTGACCAAGGCATTGTGTGTAGCCCTGGTACACAATACCAGGAGGATGAGTGGAGAGGTAACAGTTAAGGTCTCTTCATGACATCATGTACACTTCTGACACATCCAGCAGGGGTGTGGAAGGGAGTGATTTCTAGTCAGTCAGTTTCCTGTCCTTGGACAGAGTAGACGTGTCCAGTTTGAGCCTGTCTTCAGTTCAGAACGTGGAGGCTGGTACAGGTGGTCTAATTCACCTTAGTCTAGTCAGAGCTGTGCCCCACTGGAAGAAAGACTGAACTAGCTATTAAGAGTTGAGCAAATCGAAGGGCAAAGTGGAAGGAAGATTATTGGAAAAGTGCGTTTGGGATTGAAGAAGTCCTGCACATTGCTACCGGTTACTGGGGACCGAAGGATCACTATTAGCTACAAGCATAGTGAAGAGAAAACCAGAGATTTACCGGACCCTAGGTCGCGGCAAACACCCCCTTATAGTCAGTACGTAACTGGGGTCAGGGGAAGTGAAGACTTTGAGTCTCTGCAGGACAAAATAAGAATTCAGCTCCCTCATAGAAAGGCTCCTAACACTAAACTGACTGGGAAGCACAGCTTTGGATAAGCTGGAATCATAGAGGGGACTACGCTTCAGGCTGGTCGTACTCATCTTCATTGGACAGTAAAGGAGGCCCCTAAGTTGCTTAGCTGTTGCCTCAAAGCTCATCCTCCACCAACCCCATCAGCCTCCCTGGGACCTGCTTGAACATCTTACAAGTAAAGGTATGGAAAGACGCTGACGGTGTGAGACTGAGTTATTATTTGCATGCCTGCACAATCCCTACCTAACTACCGACCTGAGGGAAGAGTCCCACCTGTAGGGGACCCGACATCTAGCTGCCTCACCATCCCCTCAGAGATCTACAGCAGCGCTGGTACATATTACCAGAATACTACAGGTGGCGTCACGAACTGTATATAAAATCTTTCCCCTGTAAATATTCCCCCAACATACGCCAGACCGCCAGGGCCACAGACCGAGCCACAGCTACCTGTGACAATCCCCATAGACTTCCATGGGCTCGGCTCTGAGTACCCCATTGCCCTGGTAACCCACAATTGTGGTGGCGGGTCGACACAAAAACTTGGCGTCACGAACAGGATCCGAAACTTGCAGCATTGCGAGCCCTGTGTGCCTGTGGAGTGTTTTGATGAAAAAGACTGTTGCTATTGTTTGGCGCTAAAATCCGCCATTTTGCCGCCATATTCGCGCCCTCAGGCGCTGGAGAAGAAGGTGGGCGGACCTGAAAAAGCGCGCAAAGTCTTGGACACGCCCCCAACCTGCACCCCAAACTGCATAGCAATCTGCGTCGCAAACCGCATCGCAAACTGCATAGCAATCTGCTTTGCAAACCGCATCGCGAACTGCATAGCAAACCGCATCGCAATCTGCATCGCAAACCGCATCGCAAACTGCATAGCAATCTGCATCACAATCCGCATAGCAAACTGTATCACAATCTGCATTGCAATCCGCATCGCAAATTGCATCGCAAAATAGAGCGGCAGGTCCTGCGACAGGAAGTGAACGCTCTGACATCAGAGCGCCTGCGACGAAGGTCCTGTTCCCACTGCGGTGCCTGTGAAGTAGCAGCATCTGAAACCGGTAGGCTCCGTTTAACCAAGGGGGCGCTAAGATGTCACAACAACCGGCTGACAGTGCGGCCCCGGCCGGAGTCCCCAATCCCGCACCGTCTGGTATTGTAGCGCCAGATGGGGGCGCAGGCCCTGCACCCAGTCCGGTAGTCCCGATCATGCCACTAACGCTCCCATATATGCCTGGGGCGAAATGGCTTCCCCAATACAGCGGTGAGCCAGGCACATTAGCAGGCTTCAAGCGGAAGTTATGCAGCATCCTAGAAATGTACTCCATGCCTGAGAGACAAAAAGCTGCTGTGCTAATAGGGCAGCTAACTGGCGCTGCTGAGAGGGAAGTGGAGACCTGGGATACCGTTGATCAGGAGTCGGTACCTGCGATCTTCCTGAAGCTACATGCCATATTTGAAGACCGCACAGAAACGGATCTCCGGATGGCCTTCTATCACTGTTCACAACAGCCAGGTGACAGCATCCGGGACTACGCTTGCCGACTACAGGGAGCCCTGAAAGCACTCAAGCAAATTAACAATTTAAATGCTATCGACGAGAATAAAATGTTGAAAGAACAATTTATACAGGGATTGAGATCCCCAGAGGAAACGCAGAACTGTGAATTGGGGTCCTTAGATCATCCTGATGCTACCTTGATGCCCTAAAGGACATGGCCAAAAAAGGGCTGGGGCCCCCGGGGCCCAAACCCTGAGGTGGCCACCCAACATCATCAGGTGAAGTCACTCGGGAAACCCGGCAGTAACCCCCTTTTCCCCGCTATGGCGAAGCCAAAGCGCAGGTGACACCCCCCTAGTGAATTGGACTGTCTGCGCTCAGAGTGCGCCACTGCCCTAAAATCTGGCCGCTGTGATGAGTGCCCTACAGCGCGGAAAGAGGAGGAAGGAAGATCTTGTTAGCTGACTGCCCAGAGGACGTTCCGGGATGCACCGGAGAAGAAAGAAGACGTCGCCCCCCCGGAGGAGGACAACGCCACCCCCAGGAGCAACCTCTGATCAACACCCTTCTCGTCGAGAGATCATCTGTTATCGCTGCAACCGGAAAGGTCATCTGTCTACACAGTGTCCTTTAAACGGGCAGAACCTGGGTCCAAGGGCCAACACCCAGGAGAATACCCGTCAGGCCCCCTAGACTGGAACCGCAGGTATGGGCGGGCGACCCACCTGTCTATTTTTCTAGATGGTATTGCTGTTCCAGCATTGTTAGACACTGGGTCCCAGGTGACCCTAATACCTGATGCTCTATATACCAAGTACTGGTCATGGACAGTCTTAAACCCCGAGCCTTGACTTTACTGTTAAAGCTTCTAATGGTCTTCCTGTAGAAGTACTCGGGAAAAAAATGTGTAGATGTAAAGGTGGCAGAGAGGAGTTGAAGACCAAGGGCTTCTGGTAGTAAAGACTGTAAAATGAGAACGGGTTTAAATATCATTTTGGGTACAACATTATCGGGAATTGTTTGGAGAAGTTGTGTTCTTACTCCAACAGCTCGCTGAGATTGCCCGACCAAGGCAGAGAGGAGTAATCCAAAGAGAGATCCGGGCCCGGTGTGTCAGCAGCAAGCGAAGCTTACCGACGGCGAAATTGGTAAATGTACGGTCACTGACTCAGATCCATTGTGATACCCCCAATGAGTGAAATGATCATTTGGTGCAGGGCAGCCATAGTCTGAGAGGACAGAATTACCAAGCTGTATAGAACCCCACCATTCAGAAAATAGACCTACACTTATGACTGCTAGAGGAGTATAAGGGGGTGAATGGAAGAGTACCGGTCGCTTTTCCAAATTTGGGGGGGGTGATGAGGGAAATTTCCCGTTTTGCAAACCCCAAAAATTTG
>JARQOD010008580.1:0-35053 GCA_033576555.1 Oophaga sylvatica
GTGACGCTGCAGTTTGCTCTGCATGCAACGCTGTCTGTAGGCATCTGCACGTGTCACTCACAGACTCTTTTTTTTCTTCAGTGTAATTCTTGCTGCTCCATGCAATTTAACTATTAGTGTGACGCGCTTCCATCCGTATCCAATACATTGGTTGCAAACACTATAGAAGTAGACAAAGGAGTAGCCTTTCACAGATTGTGAACAGTTGTGTTTCAGTGTTCACTTCAGTCTGTGTTTTTTATTTTTTGAGTGCACATCACGCTCCAGTTACTTGTTCAAGCACTGCTGCTTGTACTCTGCTGAGCGTGTCTCAGTGCCTCATCCTTTTCATTTCTCTCCAATTGGTTCTACTCCATTCCATTTAAAATAAATATAATCTATTAGTGTGACGCGCTTCCATCCGTATCCAATACATTGGTTGCAAACATATAGAAGTAGACAAAGGAGTAGCCTTTCACAGATTGTGAACAGTTGTGTTTCAGTGTTCACTTCAGTCTGTGTTTTTTATTTTTGAGTGCACATCACGCTCCAGTTACTTGTTCAAGCACTGCTGCTTGTACTCTGCTGAGCGTGTCTCAGTGCCTCATCCTTTTCATTTCTCTCCAATTGGTTCTGCTCCATTCCATTTAAAATAAATATAATCTATTAGTGTGACGCGCTTCCATCCGTATCCAATACATTGGTTGCAAACACTATAGAAGTAGACAAAGGAGTAGCCTTTCACAGATTGTGAACAGTTGTGTTTCAGTGTTCACTTCAGTCTGTGTTTTTTATTTTTTGAGTGCACATCACGCTCCAGTTACTTGTTCAAGCACTGCTGCTTGTACTCTGCTGAGCGTGTCTCAGTGCCTCATCCTTTTCATTTCTCTCCAATTGGTTCTGCTCCATTCCATTTAAAATAAATATAATCTATTAGTGTGACGCGCTTCCATCCGTATCCAATACATTGGTTGCAAACACTATAGAAGTAGACAAAGGAGTAGCCTTTCACAGATTGTGAACAGTTGTGTTTCAGTGTTCACTTCAGTCTCTGCGTAATAACCACACTTAGGCCTTATAACTTTTCTGACTTTCTTTATCAATCTACCAAGATGAAGAAGGCAGGGAGTAATGCACGTGTCGTGGCCGTGGAGTTTCAGCAGGGAGAGGACGTGGGGATTCTGTGGCTGCTGCCGCCCTCAGTGACACAGCATCCACCAGTTTTACCCATGAGCGTTCCTTTATGCGCAGTTTGGTAGGAGCTCTGCGTGCCCCCCTGCTGCGGGAAGAACAAATTGAAGCCGTTGTTGGTTGGATGGCAGCCAATGCATCGACTTCAATTCCTTCCACCTCCTCTCAGGAACACAACACTGTTGAGCAACCATCTGTCTGTTCACCACCTGTCAAATTGCCCAGGCAGTCAGAGAGTTCTGTACAGGAGCAAGCTGAGTCTCTGCTTCTGTTCTCAGAATCTGTTGGCTCGCAAACACGGGCACAGGCAAGCAACATTCTGCAATTTGAAGAAGAGGGAGTATGCAGTGATGCGCAACAGCTGTGTCTCTCTCAATCTGAAGAGGCGGGTGAGCCAGTGCCGATGGACAGCACACCGCAGAACGCATCTTATGATGATGATGAGACTCAGGTGCCAGGTTTTGTGGAGCATGGTGCTGCCCAGACCATCCAACAGCAGCAGGTGTTGGAAGAGGGTAGTGGAGATGATGAAGTCCGAGACCCAACATGGCGTGAGCAACAGGAAGGTGGTGGGAGCAGCTCTGAGGAAAAGATTGTCCCAACGGTACAAAGAGGAGGGAAGGTAGGCTGCAGACTCGCTTGCCTGTAGCCTCCAGTTTGGCACCTGTTGGGAGCAGTTCTCTTAGAAATGTCAAAATTGGCGCTCCCATGACTTGCACTGCGTGGTCCTTTTTTGACAGACTTGTAGATGATATTTGCTATGTTCAATGCAAGCTGTGTAAGCAAAAAGTTAAAAGAGGTAAAAATATCAGTAACCTGAATACCACAAATATGTGGAAACATGTACGGACAAAGCACGTAGCTGAGTTACAAAGACACACTGGAGATGTAGGCCAACCTACAGCAGCACCTACATCTTCAGGTCGTGTTGGAGCCTCTACCTCCAGCTCACACACACCTGGTTCGGCTTCCTCACAGGATCTCCATGGAAGAACCTCGGTCACTGTTGTCCATAGACAAACTGTTATTCCACCCACAGCAGCAAGTTCACAGTCATCGTCACACTCCCAGACCACAAAACAGCCATCGGTACCACAGGCATGGGATAAAAGACGGCCATACTCGGCAAACCATCCACGAGCACAGGCTCTGAATGCTGGCATTGCAAAACTCCTGTCCCTTGAAATGCTGTTATTCAGGCTGGTGGAGACTGACAGTTTCAGGAACTTTATGGCATTGGCAGTCCCACAATATAATGTGCCAAGCCGATTTTATTTCAGCAGGCAAGCCGTCCCTGCTCTGCAAAAATGTGTCGAGGGAAACATTAAACATGCGCTACTAAATGCCGTCAGTAGCAGGGTCCACCTGACCACCGATGCGTGGACCAGTACCCATGGCCAGGGACGATACCTTTCCCTCACTGCCCATTGGGTCAATGTTGTGGAGCCGGGTACAGATCTTGCCAGTGGCGCTGTACGTGTTCTGCCAACTCCAAGGATTGCAGGAATCCAGTCTGTACACATTGATTCCTCCTCCTACTCCAGTTCCTCAGAATCATCGCTGCACGAGCCGTCACGGTATACCTCCACATGGACCTGTGAACGCTTACCTGTTGCGACCGATATGAGCACAGCCGTGGCCAAACGTCAACAGGCCGTCCTGAAATTAATATCCATGGGGAATCGAAGCCACACAGCGCAGGAGCTCTGGGATGCCATCAAGCAGGAGAGCGACGTGTGGTTTTTGTCAGCTAATCTCCAGCCAGGCTTGGTAGTGTGTGACAATGGCCGAAATCTGGTGGCAGCTCTGGGCCTTGGCAACCTCACTCACATACCATGTCTGGCACATGCGCTCAACTTGGTCGTGCATAATTTTTTGAGGGACTATCCGGATCTTGATGCACTGCTGCACAAGGTCCGCCTAGAGTGCGCTCACTTGCGACGTTCCAGCATGGCCAGATCGCGCATTGCAGCTCTGCAAGTCAGATTTCGCCTTCCTGAACATCGCATCAAATGTGACGTACCCACCAGGTGGAATTCCACCTTACATATGTTGGAGCGGTTGTGTGAGTAGCAGCCAGCAGTAATGGAGTATCAGCTGCAACAGGCGCAATCAACTCGCAATTTGCGCCGTTCACACTTCACCACTACTGAGTGGGCCTCTATGAAGGACATCTGCGACGTTTTGCGTGCGTTTGATGTCTCAACGCGGATGGCGAGTGCAGATGATGCACTAGTCAGCATGACTGTCCCCCTTATCTGCCTGCTTCAGAAATCACTGAAAGCACTAAAGGAAGAGGTTTTGGAAGAGGTGGAGGATGAGGAGTCACAAATTCAATTACCTTCAGGACAGTCATCACAACGTGGTTCCTCACAAAGGGCTGGGCAGGGCTCACTTTGTGAGGAGGATGAGGAGGAGGAGGAGGAGTCAATGGAGGAGGAAGAAATCCCTACAGAGGGAGGTACACAACGCTCTAGTCAGTATGTAGAGCGAGGGTGGGGTGATGCAGAGGAGGCAGAGATGACGCCTCTTCCAGAGGACAGCCTTTGTTGGCCAGTTGGGAGTCTGCAGCACATGGTTGATTTCATGCTTCAGTGCCTGAGAAACGACCGCCGCATCGCCCACATTCTCACCACGTCAGATTATTGGGTGTACACCCTCCTAGACCCTCGCTACCGGGACAACTTACAAACCCTCATCACACCGGTGAACCGGGACCGTAAAATGCAGGAGTACCAAGACACACTGGTGCTATCCATACTGTTGTACATTCCAGCCGAGAGAGCTGCTGCTGCTGCTACTGCTTTACAAAGCAGCTCTGTGCGTCGAGGCAGTGTAGACACCTCTACAACAAGAGGGAGCAGAAGCAGCGCCTCTGCACAGGGCAAGAGCTGTATGTTACAAATGTGGCGAAGTTTTGTGACAGCGCCAGCAAGGTCTACACCATCCGAGACTGCTCCAGTCACCAGGAAGAAACGTTTCCGTAAGATGGTGACAGACTACTTGGCTTTCCCTCTAAGTGTACTCCCAGATGCCTCTTCCCCTTTCAAATTTTGGGTCTCTAAGTTGGATACATGGCCAGAGCTTAGCCAGTATGCATTGGAGGTGCTGGCTTGCCCTGCTGCCAGTGTATTATCTGAGCGCGTCTTTAGTGCTGCAGGTGGTGTAGTAACAGACCGTCGCATGCGACTATCCTCAGAGAATGTAGACCGGCTTACTTTTCTGAAAATGAACAAGGCATGGATCTCACCTGAATTTGCCTGTCCGTTTTCAGATTAAATAACTGTTTGGCAACGTTTTCCATGTCTCCTGTTATGTTCATCTTTCTACCACCTGAACTCTACTCCCTGGGCTACAACACCACCATTTGTTGCTCGTAAGTAGTGTTGAGCATTCCGATACTGCAAATATCGGGTATCGGCCGATATTAGCTGTATCGGAATTCCGATTCCGAGTTCCGATATTTTCGTCTTATCGGATACCGGAATCGGGATTGTCACTGTCACTGTCACTGTCAGTGTCCGTCGGTCGGGTCTGTCAGGAGTCAGCGGCACTTACCTGGCAGAAGATCTCCGGCGGTCACATCCCGGACTGCTTCATGGCCGCCATCTTCTTTCCCCGGCGGTCACATGCAGTTTCTCGCGATAACTGCAGTGACTGCTGGGTAATCCCGGCCGTAAAGCAGTCAGTCCGATGACGTCACCGCCGGGGAAGCAGGTAATCAGCTGTGCTGCGTTGCAATGACAGGCTCTGCCTGTCATTGCGATGTAGCACAGCTGGATCGTCGTGGGACTGTCGTTCTGGACTGCGTCGGACAGGTGGTATACTGTTGGTTTGTTTTTTTTTCTTTTTTTACAGGAGATCGATGGCGTCGCAGGAATGAGAGTACAATAAAAGAAATGAAAACTGTGTTGTCTCTTTTATTTCATTAAAATACTTTTTTCTTGCTTTGTCTTTTTTTTACACATTTAATAACTTTGGGATTAATAATGGATCGGTGTCTTATTGACACCTCTCCATTATTAACCGGGCTTATTGTCACCGTGCAATCAACGGTGACAATAACCCCTTATTACCCCGCTTGCCACCGCTACAGGGCAGTGGGAAGAGCCGGGTAAAGTGCCACAATTGGCACATCTTTTGATGCGCCAAATGTGGGGCTGCTGTAGCCTGGTATTATCAGGCTGTTGAGGGCCAAAATCCATGGGCCTTGACAGTCTTTTAATACCAGGCCGCAGCAGTCTGCATTTTACTTGGCTGGTTAACAAAAATAGGGGGGATCCCCACGCCGTTTTTTTTTCGAGGGGATCCCCTATTTTTGTTAACCAGCCAAGCTAAGCAGACTGCTGTGGCCTGGTATTATCAGGCTTGCAAGGTCCATGGATATTGGATCCTTACCAGCCTGAAAAACCAGGCCTCAGCGGTCTGCTTCATCTGGCTGGTTAACAAAAATAGGGGGGACCCCACGCCAATTTTTTTCGAGGGATCCCCTATTTTTGTTAATCAGCCAAGATATGCAGACTGCTGTGGCCTGGTATTATCAGGCTGGCAAGGTCCATGGATCTTGGCTCCTTAACAGCCTGAAAATCCAGGCCTCAGCGGTCTGCTTCATCTGGCTGGTTAACAAAAATAGGGGGGACCCCACGCCAATTTTTTCGAGGGGATCCCCTATTTTTGTTAATCAGCCAAGATATGCAGACTGCTGTGGCCTGGTATTATCAGCCTGGCAAGGTCCATGGATCTTGGCTCCTTAACAGCCTGAAAATCCAGGCCTCAGCGGTCTGCTTCATCTGGCTGGTTAACAAAAATAGGGGGGACCCCACGCCAATTTTTTTCGAGGGGATCCCCTATTTTTGTTAATCAGCCAAGATATGCAGACTGCTGTGGCCTGGTATTATCAGGCTGGCAAGGTCCATGGATCTTGGCTCCTTAACAGCCTGAAAATCCAGGCCTCAGCGGTCTGCTTCATCTGGCTGGTTAACAAAAATAGGGGGGACCCCACGCCAATTTTTTTCGAGGGGATCCCCTATTTTTGTTAATCAGCCAAGATATGCAGACTGCTGTGGCCTAGTATTATCAGGCTGGCAAGGTCCATGGATCTTGGCTCCTTAACAGCCTGAAAATCCAGGCCTCAGCGGTCTGCTTCATCTGGCTGGTTAACAAAAATAGGGGGGACCCCACGCCATTTTTTTTTCGAAGGGAACCCCTATTTTTGTTAATCAGTTCCCTCTGACGTCACTGATTGTGTCCCTGGCTGACCTGAAGTGAAAGTGGAAAGCAATCAATTAAGCTTTCCACTTAAGGGCCCGTCTCACATAGCGATATCGCTACCGAGATCGCTGCTGAGTCACTAGTTTTGTGACGCAGCAGCGAGCTCACCAGCGATATCGCTGTGTGTGACATTCAGCGACGATCAGCCCCCCTGCCGGGTATCACTGATCGTCGCTGAAATGTCAGGACCTTTTTTTGATCGCTGGTTTCCCGCTGACAGGCACACATCGCTGCGTGTGACAGGCGGGAGACCAGCGATCCGCTGGTAACCAAGGTACACAGCGGGTTTCCAGGCGCGGGGCTGTGCCTAGAAACCCGCTGTGTACCTTGGATACCAGCGCCCTGATGCAGGGAGCTGGTATCCAAGGTACACAGCGGGTTTCCAAGCGCTGCGCGGTGCCTGGAAACCCGCTGTGTACCTTGGTTACCAGCGGATCGCTGGTCTCCCGCCTGTCACACGCAGCGATGCGTGCCTGTCAGAGGGAAACCAGCGATCAAAAAAAGGTCCTGACATTTCTGCGACGATCAGCGATACCCGGCAGGGGGCTGATCGTCGCTGAATGTCACACACAGCGATATCGCTGGTGAGCTCGCTGCTGCGTCACAAAACTAGTGACTCAGCAGCGATCTCGGTAGCGATATCGCTATGTGAGACGGGCCCTTAAGCGATGTTACCCGCAGTGTCGCTGTCCCAGATCGCTGCCTGAGCTGCCTGTTTGGCAGCTCAGCAGCGATCATGTAGCGATACACCAGCGATCCTGACAAGTGCATATCGTTGTCGGGATCGCTGGTGTATCGTTATGTGACACCCAGCCTTTATTCTCCTGTCAGCCAGGAGAGGAACTCATTCATTTGGGGTTTACTGTGAGGCTGCAGCATTAGCTGCGGTCCCTGCAGTAAACATTAACCCTTTCTGAAGGATTTCACCGTGGGACCTGACTGTGCATGGGATAGGTAAGAATAATTTTGCTTTTTTATTTTATTTTTATTACAGGAAATGGTTTTAGCAGGTAAATAAAATATGGTCAAAAACTGTGTGATTATTTAATTAAACTTCTTTTTTATTAAAGTGTGTGTGTTTGATTTTTCTTTCATACAATAGGATTAATAATTGATAGTTGTCTAATTGACAGCTCTCAATTATTAACCTGGCTTAAAGTGACCTTTCAATTGCAAGGTCATTTAACCCCTTATTAACCCATTCGCCACCGCTACAGGGCAATGGGAATAGACGGGCAAAGTGCCAGAAAGGGCAAATCTAATTAGAGATTTGCCCTTTCTGGGTGTCTGGGGGCAGATGTTAAGTAGCCGGGGGGGCCAAAAATAATGGTCCCTCTCTGGGCTATTATTATCTGCCCCCACTCACTGGCTTTGTCTGTCTGGTTGCGAAAATAGGGCGGGAGCCCACGCATTTTTTTTCAGCAATTTTACACCTCATATATATATATATATACATGTCATTGAATTTGTGACACATATATATATATATTTATATTTGTAGTTCATACACTTCTACATAGTATAATAGCCGCTAATTCAATTGCCGGCTTTTGTGAAAATGCAGAACCCGACATGAAATGACACTTGGTGTACATAGGGTTAACCATGTCTTTTCATGTCCTTTGCTATCTAATTTGCACAAACAATTAAATCAGACTATGTGTGCAAAATTTCACACCTGTAGGGTTAATTAAAGGTGTAAATTCGTTGTAAAAAAAACGGACTTTTTTGCTACGAATTTACACCTTTAATTAACCCCTACAGGTGTGAAATTTTGCACACATAGTCTGATTTAATTGTTTGTGCAAATTAGATAGCAAAGGACATGAAAAGAAATGTTTAACCCTATGTACACCAAGTGTCATTTCATGTCGGGTGACCCGACATGAAATGACACTTGGTGTACATAGGGTTAACCATGTATTTTCATGTCCTTTGCTATCTAATTTTCACAAACAATTAAATCAGACTATGTGTGCAAAATTTCACACCTGTAGGGGTTAATTAAAGGTGTAAATTCGTAGCAAAAAAGTCCGTTTTTTTTACAACGAATTTACACCTTTAATTAACCCCTACAGGTGTGAAATTTTGCACACATAGTCTGATTTAATTGTTTGTGCAAATCAGATAGCAAACGACATGAAAAGACATGGTTAACCCTATGTACACCAAGTGTCATTTCATGTCGGGTGCTTCTGTCTTTTCACTGAAGCCGGCTTTACCCGGCAATTGAATCAAAGGATATTTTACTATGTAGAAGTGTATAAACTATACATATATGTATATATATATGTCACAATGACATGTATATATATATATATGTATTCTATGTGTGTATATTTAGTGTTTACAAGGAAAGAATGGGGTTTTTTTAGTTGCGATATTTTGTTCCCATAGACTTACATGGGACTTCCGGTATCGGTATCGGTATCGCCGATTTTTTAGTGATATCGGCGATACCATTCCGATTCCGATACTTTAGGATATCGGAAAGTATCGCTCAACTCTACTCGTAAGTAATTGGCAGGGTACTGACTCCTGGCCAGCCTGGTTACAGCACGACAGCTGTTTCCTGGCAGTGTGAACGTCAATTATCCTCCAATAAGTTGTGCTGTCGTGTTGCATTCGGGTTAGCCGACTCTATGGTGCCTGCAGTTTAGGTGATTCCTATGTGTGCTGTGGGATATGTAAATAAAGGCTGTTTCCATTGTGACAATAGGACAAGCACCCACTGTAGGACTGTGTGATTCGGTAACTGCGGACGGCTTGCGTCCTGTCAACTTACATTTTCATCGGTGCGTTCTGCTACCCGTCCGGGTCCAGTACCGTCAACTGGTTCTCCCCAGTGCCTTTGGCCTAGGTGCCTCCATCTCCGTATCCGAGTTCCACCAACGTCTGCTGGTCCTTGGTAGTGCTTTGGAGCACAGGTACCTCCTGCTTAGTAAACCGTGTCACAGTAACGTCAGCTGGTACTCGGTTGTGACATTGCCTCTTTTCCTTCTGCTACCCGTCCGGGGTCCAGTACCGTCAACTGGTTCTCCCCAGTGCCTTTGGCCTAGGTGCCTCCATCTCCGTATCCGAGTTCCACCAACGTCTGCTGGTCCTTGGTAGTGCTTTGGAGCACAGGTACCTCCTGCTTAGTAACCGTGTTACAGTAACGTCAGCTGGTACTCGGTTGTGACATTGCCTCTTTTCCTTCTGCTGCCCCTCCGGGTTCCAGCACAGTCAGCTGGTCCTCGTTACTTCCATTGTCTCTTGCTCCATCTGATACCCGTCAGGGTTCCAGTAACGTCAGCTGGTTCTCGGAAATTAGACGACCTTAAAGACCACCCAGAAGAAGATGACGACAACAAGGACGACGAGCATGAAGCCAACCAGCCTGAACACCATCACAAAGAAAAAATAAAAGATTACCCAGAAGAAGATCACCAACAGGACAAAGAAGGTTAAGACAAACTACAAGATACAGAACAAGAGACAGAAGAACAATAAGCAGAAGATCAAAAAGCAGAAGAACATGAAGTATAAGACCAAAATGAAGAGCAAAATATATGCTCTAAATTCTAAGCAGAAGAAGACTAAGCAGTGTATGGGGGTGAGTCCGTTCCTCCTCGTGGTGCCCCTGGAAAATGCCTGCTGCTGCAGGCTAAACTGAACACGGACAAATACTGTTGTAATTTAAATCTTTTGTGACAGCAAGAACGGAAGGATGAACAATTCATACTTTTACAGATTACAAGTACAGGAATCTCTGTCACAAATAAGAATATGATGAAGAAGATGAAGAGGAAGAAGATGAAGAATTTGAATATGAAGAAGATTAATTAGTTTAATAATAACAATATGAGTAATGTAAACAAAAACATGAATAGCAAGAAGTTTAAGAAGAAGATTAAGAAGGTGAAGATGAAGAATAATTTGATGAGAAAGATGATGCTGCTGAAGATTATGAAGGAGAAAGTGTGGCACTGGCAAAAGTTAAAAAGGTGAAGAGCATGGAAGTTGTGAAACATACATATTTGCCAAAATAGAAAAAAGGTTAACAACATTGTCAATTTGTTAGTCAATCCAAACGTATTTCCAAAAAAAATATATTAATGCTATTCCAATGCATTGGGTTAAACATGTATGCCTTTATTGTCTCCTCAACCTCCCCCAATACATTCTACATTAGTCTTTGTTGTTTTCCTTCATGTACAATTAACCAACAAGGCAAGAATGGGTTTTTTTAATGTCGATATTTGGTTCCCATAGACTTACATGGGACTTCCGGTATCGGAATCGGATATCGACGATATTTAGTGATATCGGCGATACCATTCCGAACCGATATTTTTAGATATCGAGCAGTATCGCTCAACATTAGTCCTGACCAAATGGAATGATGATGCTTTGGCAGCCCTTTTTCGGAAGGGGTTGTCAGAGAATGTAAAGGATGTTATGGTGGGATTCCCTGCTCCCTCTGGTCTCAATGATTCTATGTCATTGGCTATTCAAATTGACAGACGTTTGCGTGAGCGCAGAGGTATGCGTGGAATAGTGTTGCCTTGTGAGCCAGCTTCTGAGCCCATGCAGTGTGATAGAGTGACTTCTGGGGCACAGCGTCATGAGTTTCGAAAGCGCAATGGGTTATGTTTCTACTGTGGTGACGCCTCTCATGCTATTTCAGTCTGCCCTAAGCGGGGAAGACGTTTTGCACGCTCAGTTGTCTTGGGTAGTGTTCAGACTAAATTTCTGTTTACTGTTACCCTGATTTGCTCCCTGTCCACATTTTCTGCTCAGGCTTTTGTTGATTCAGGAGCAGCTATTAACCTGATGGATTTTTACTTTGCCAAACGTTGTGGGTTTCCCATGATACCCCTGTGGACGTCTATTCCCCTACTGAGCACTGATTCTACCCTTTTGGCGGAGAATAAACCCCAGTTTTCTACTCAGGTGATAATGAGGGTTGAACCAGATCATCAGGAGAGTTGCAAATTTCTGGTGCTGTATAATCTGCATGACATTATTGTACTAGGTTTCCCTTGGTTACAGTCTCATAATCCTGTTTTGGATTGGAAATCTGTGTCTGTGACCAGTTGGGGCTGCCATTGTGTTAATGCCGACACTCCTGTTTTTTCTGCCTCTCCCCAGTCTCAGGAGGTTCCTGACTTTTTGACTGATTTTTCGGATGTATTTAGTGAAAGTAAATCTGCATCCTTGCCCCCTTCACAGGAGCTATGATTGCGCTATTGAATTAGTGCCTGGTGGTAAATTTCCTAAAGGTCGCCTTTTTAACTTGTCTGTACCTGAACACGATGCTATGCGATCTTATATCAAAGAGTCATTGGAGAAGGGTCATATCAGACCATCCTCTTCACCCTTGGGTGCCGGTTTTTTCTTTGTGGCCAAAAGGATGGTTCATTGAAGCTGTGTATTGATTATCGTCTCTTGAATAAGATCACTGTGGAGTATCAATATCCGTAACCCTTGATTTCTGAACTGTTTTCCAGGGTGAAAAGTGCTAGTTGGTTTACCAAGCTTGACCTCAGGGGGGCGTATAACCTTATTCGCATTAAGCACGGGGATGAATGGAAGACGGCGTTTAATACCCCAGAGGGGCATTTTGAGTATCTAGTGATGCCCTTTGGGCTCACTAATGCTCCTTCTGTCTTCCAATCCTTCATGAATGATATTTTCAGGGATTTTGTGGATAAATTTCTGATTGTTTATTTGGATGATATCTTGATTTTTTCCAAAGACTGGGACTCTCATGTGAAACATGTTCAGACTGTGTTCCAGATTTTGAGAGAGAATGCACTGTATGTGAAGGGATCAAAGTGTCTTTTTGGCATACAGAAGGTCTCATTTCTGGGATTCATTTTGTCTCCGTCTGTTATTGAAATTTACCCGGTCAAGGTTCAGACCATCTGTGATTGGGTCCAACCTACTTCATTAAAGGCTCTTCAGAGATTTTTGGGTTTTGCCAATTTTTATCGTAAATTTATTGGTAATTTCTCCGGAATTGTTAAACCATTGACTGATTTGACCAAAAAGGGTTCTGATGTGGTGAATTGGCCTCTTGAGGCAGTTTCTGCGCTTCAGGAACTTAAGCAGAGATTCACTTCTGTTCCTTTTTTACGGCAGCCTGATGTTACTCTACTGTTTCAGGTGGAGGTTGATGCGTTTGAAATTTGGGCAGGTGCCGTTTTGTTCCAAAAAGATCCAGAGACCTCTAAGAGTAACCCTTGTGCCTTTTTCTCTCGAAAATTTTCTCCAACTGAACGTAATTATGACGTGGGTAATCGGAAGTTATTGGCCATGAAGTGGGCCTTTGAAGAGTGGAGACATTGGCTGGAAGGAGCCAAACATCAGGTGGTGGTCCTCACGGACCATAAGAATCTGGTTTATCTCGAATCAGCCAAGCGACTTAATCCTAGACAGGCCAGGTGGGCCTTGTTTTTCACACGTTTTAATTTTGTGGTTTCTTTTCTTCCTGGCACTAAGAATGTTAAGGCGGATGCCCTCTCGAGGAGTTTCTTTGCGGACTCTCCTGAGTTATCTGATCCTACTGTTATTTTGAAAGAGGGTGTAGTTCTTTCCGCCATCTTGCCCAATTTGAGACTGGCTCTGGAAGGGTGTCAGGAGGATAAACCTGAGCGCTGCCCTATTGGGAAATTGTTTGTCCCAGACCAGTGGAAGAAGAGTGTGATGTCTGAGATTCATTGTTCCGCGTTGGCTGGTCATCCTGGGATTTTATGTACCAGAGACTTGGTGAGTCGGTCCTTTTGGTGGCCTACTTTGTCTCGTGACGTCAGGGAATTTGTGCAGTCCTGTGGGACTTGCTCTCGCTCCAAGCCTTGCTCTCGCTCTAGTGGTTTGTTAATGCCATTACCTGTGCCCAAGAGGCCATGGACCCATATCTCTATGGATTTTATTTCCGACCTCCCTGTTTCTCAGAGAATGACCGTTATCTGGGTGATCTGTGATGGGTTTTCCAAAATGATATATCTTGTGCCATTACCTAAGTTACTTTCCTCCTCCGAATTGGTGCCTTTGTTCCTTCAGCACGTGGTTCGGTTACATGGCATTCCGGAGAACATTGTGTCTGACAGAGGAGTTCAGTTTGTTTCCAGATTTTGGAGGACACTTTGTTCTAAACTTGATGTTCAATTATCCTTCTCCTCTGCTTTTCATCCTCAGACCAATGGACAAACCGAGAGAACAAACCAGACCTTGGAGACTTATTTGAGATGTTTTGTGTCTGCTGATCAAGATGACTGGGTCTCTTTTTTGCCTTTGGCTGTCTTTGCTCTTAATAATAGGGCTAGCTCTGCCACCTTGATGTCTTCATTTTTCTGCAATTTTGGGTTTCACCCTCGATTTTCTTCGGGACAGGCGGAGGCTTCTGTCTGTCCGGGTGTTGACTCTGTTGTGGAGCGAATGCAGCAGATTTGGGACCAGGTAGTGGAGAGGTTGTCTCTCTCTCAGGAGAATGCCCAACGGTTTGCCAACCGGCATAGGACTGATGGTCCTCGGTTTAAAGTGGGGGACTTGGTTTGGTTGTCCTCAAGAAATATCCTTATGAGGGTTGCATCTCCAAAGTTTAAGCCTAGGTTCATTGGACCTTATAAGATCATGGAGATTCTTAATCCTGTTTCCTTTCGTTTGCTTCTTCCAGGGACATTTAAGATCCATAACGTGTTCCACAAGTCCTTATTGAAGAGGTTTGTCGAGCCAGTGGTTCCTATGGCTGCGCCTCCTGACCCTGTTTTGGTTGAGGGCAATCTGGAGTATGTGAGAAAATATTGGATTCTCGTTTTTCTACACAGAAACTCCAGTATTTGGTTAAGGGGAGAGGTTATGGTCAGGAGGACAATTCTTGGGTGTTTGCTTCGGACATCCATGCTAGGAGACTGATCCGTGCCTATCACTGAGCTCATCCTGATCGGCCTGGTTGCACAAGTGAGGGTTCGGTGACCCCTCCTCAAGGTGGGATACTGTTATGAATGTGCTAGAGATGGTTTCTGAGCAGAGGCTCCCTCTGGTGGTTACAGACAGTACTGAACCTTTCAGGGAGGAATGGCAATCTGGGATCACTGACTTGTCTGATATAAGGGAGGTTCCCTCCCATGATGGTTGCTGGTGATCAATTGTTCTTGTCTCAATTGTGGTTCCTGGTTCATTTGGAAGTTTGCTGAGTCTTGCCTGCATATTCTGCTATCAGATAAGATATTTTCTGCTTTTATTTTTGTGCTTGCTTTTTGCATGGTTCCCTGCTCTTCTGTGGAGGTCAGCCAGGTCCCCTCCGGGGGCTTGTGCTCCTCTCAGTGTATCTGAAGCCACTGTTATTTGTTCATTTGCTTTTTCCTGTTTTTTCAATGGCTGCGGCTTAGTTTTGTTACACCAGAGTTCTGATTTAGGTGGTAGAGATCGTGTGATCTCAGGTGTTTTTGCAATCAGAAGAGTTGGTATTTTTAGGGGGTTTTTTTGGATTGCAGTGAGTATCCTTTCCTGTACTTTTCTGTCTAGACAGATTGGGCCCCAGCGTTTGCTCATTCTATTTTCTGTCTGTGTCCGTGCTTCTTCTTTTCTAACCGCCATTACATGTTTGGGGGCTTCCTATTTTCTTTGGGGATCTGCTCCGGGGCAGATAGCTTTCCTCTTTCTGCCTTTAGGTGTAGTTATCTCTCAGGCTGTGACGAGGCGTCTAGGATCAACGTAGGAACGCTCCACGGCTATCTCTAGTTGTGTGGTTAGTTCAGGTTACTGCAATTCAATAGGTTCCAGCCTCTCTGGTGTATTGCCGTATTTGCTTTTTCTCCTCAGCTACCAAAACACAACACTGACTGGCCTGATATAAGTGAGCTGACCTTCCATGATCCTCGCCGGTGATCAATTGTTCTTCCTTGTCTAGGTTGGAATTCAGCTTGCTTTTCTGCTGTCTCCTGCTTGCATTCTCTCCTTTGCTGTCCTATCTAGACAGTTTTGGGCCCCAGCGTTTGCTCAATCTATTTTCTGTCTGTGTTCATATTTTCATCTGATCTAACCGCCATTATATGTCTGGGGGCTTCCTATTCTTTTGGGGTCTACTCCGGGGCAGTTGTGTTGTTAGTTTAGGGGTCTGCAACCTATTAGTTTCCAACCTCTCTGGTGTTATGCTGCCTATGCGGTTTTTTGCTCCTGCCTCCTCAGCTACCTAAACATAACAGGGGATTGGGCTTGCTCCCGGTTTTCGTATGCCCCGGGCCAAAGAGTGTCTGTGGGCCCCTTTAACACATTCCACAATTCATGATGCTCCGATACAGCACAGAATTATAGGTATAGTACAATGAAAAATACTTCACTTCTTACAGGACATGACTGATATCTATGTTAAAATCTACAATAGCTCAAAAACCGGACAGTATATTCCTCCATACAGTATAATGGCCACCACATAGTTCGCCATGCAGAATAATGAGCCCCATATATTGCTCCATACATAATTGTCCCATATAATGTTCCGTACAGTATATGATGAACGCCACATACTACTCCAGTATATGATAGTTCCCATATAATGTGCCATAAAGTATAGGACGGTCCCCATAGAGTACAATGAGCCCCACATATTGCTTCATACAGTATAATGAGTCGCATATAAAGCTCCATACAGTATATGATGGGCCCCATATATTGTTCCATACAGAATGGGCTCCATATAATGCTCCATACAGAATAGGCCCCATATGTGCCCCATATGATGCTCCAAACCCTATATGATGCCCCATAAATAATGAATCCCATATGATTCTCCAGTATATGATGGGCCCCATGGATAATGCTCCAGTGTCTTATGGGCCAAAAAAATGCTGCATATATAAAGGGCCCCATTTATAATGCTCCATTGTATAATGTCCCTGTAAATGCTGCTCCAGTGTCTATTTTCCCACTTTTAGAATTCTCCAGTATATGATGGGCCCCATGGATGATGCTCCGGTGTCTGATCTGCCCCATTTAGAATGCTCCAGTATATGATGGGCCCCATGGATGATGCTCCAGTGTATGTTGGACCAATATAATGCTCCATATATAATGGGCCCCATTTATAATGATCCAGTGTATAATGGTCCCCGTAAATGCTGCTCCAGTGTCTGTTTTCCCCCTTTTAGAATGCTCCAGTATATGATGGGCCCCATGGATGCTGCTTCAGTGTCTGATCTGCCCCATTTAGAATGCTCCAGTATATGATGGGCCCCATGGATGATGCTCCAGTGTATGATGGGCCAATATAATGCTCCATATATAATGTGCCCCATTTAGAATGCTCCAGTGTATAATGGAATGGGCCCCGTAAATGCTGCTCAATGCTGATGGGCCATGGATGCTGCTCCAGTGTCTGATCTTCCCCATTTAGAATGCTCCAGTTTATGATGGGCCCCATGGATGTTGCTCCAGTGTCTGATCTGCCCCATTTAGAATGCTCCAGTATATGATGGGCCCCATGGATGCTGCTCCAGTGTCTGATCTGCCCTATTTAGAATGTTCCAGTGTATGATGGGCCCCATGGATGATGCTCCAGTGTGTGATCTGCCCATTTAGAATGCTCCAGTATATGATGGGCCTCATGGATGATGCTCCAGTGAATGATGGGCCAATATAATGTTCCATATATAACGGGCCCCATTTATAATGATCCAGTGTGTAATGGTCCCCGTAAATGCTGCTCCAGTGTCTATTTTCCCGCTTTTAGAATGCTCCAGTATATGATGGGCCCCATGGATGCTGCTCCAGTGTCTGATCTGCCCCATTTAGAATGCTCCAGTATATGATGGGCCCGATGGATGATGCTCCAGTGTCTTATGGGCCAAAATAATGCTCCATATATAATGGACCCCATTTATAATGATCCTGTGTATTATGGTCCCCGTAAATGCTGCTCCAGTGTCTGTTTCCCCCTTTAGAATGCTCCAGTGTATGATGGGCCCCATGGATGATGCTCCAGTGCATGATGGGCCAATATAATGCTCCCTATATAATGGGCCCCATTTATAATGATCCATGTATAATGGTCCCGTAAATGCTGCTCCAGTGTCTGTTTTCCCCCTTTTAGAATGCTCCAGATAAGTTGTGGCTCCATGGATGATGCTCCAGTGTATGATGGGCCAAAATAATGCTCCATATATAATCTGCCCCATTTAGAATGCTCCAGTATATGATGGGCCCCATGAATGATGCTCCAGTGTATGATGGGCCAATATAATGCTCCATATATATGGACCCATTTATAATGATCCTGTGTATTATGGTCCCCGTAAATGCTGCTCCAGTGTCTGTTTCCCCCTTTAGAATGCTCCAGTGTATGATGGGCCCCATGGATGATGCTCCAGTGCATGATGGGCCAATATAATGCTCCATATATAATGGGCCCCATTTAGAATGCTCTAGTACAGGGGTCTCAAACTCAATTTACCCGGGGGCCGCTGGAGGTAGAATCTGGGTGAAGCTGGGCCGCATCAGGCTTTCCACAAGAAAAGCTCTTACTAAAACATTCCAATGTTATCAAATGTCCCAATGGGGACAGTGTTGATGATGTATGTATAGTGCTGTGGAGTTAATAGCGCAATATCAATGAATAAATATTACCCTTAATATTATGTTACAATAACAGGATCTGAGGATTTTCTGTTTCGAGGTCAAGAGCTCTCTAATGTGATGTTGCTGCCTGTCTCGCTGTCTTCCTCTTTTGACACTGCAGTGTGGTGGACAAGTAAACATTAACTGGTTAACAGCAAGAAGTCATTCCCCCAGCGCTTATTCTCCCCCAGCACTTATTCTCCCCCAGCGCTCATCCTCCCCAGCACTCATCCTCCCTCAGCGTTCATCCTCCCCCAGCGCTCATTCTTCCCCAGCGCTCATTCCCCCAGCGCTCATCCTCCCCAGCGCTCATCCTCCACCAGCGCTCATTCTCCCTCAGAGCTCATTCCCCCAGCGCTCATCCTCCCCCTGCGCTCATCCTCCCCCAGCGCCCATCCTCCCCCTGCGCTCATCCTCCCCCAGCGCTCATCCTCCCCAACGCTCATCCTCCCCCAGCGCCCATCCTCCCCAGCGCTCATCCTCCCCCAGCGCTCATCCTCCCCCAGCGCTCATCCTCCCCAGTGCTCATTCTCCCCCAGAGCTCATTCCTCCCAGCGCTCATCCTCCCCCAGCGCCCATTCTCCCCCAGCGCTCATCCTCCCCAGTGCTCATCCTCCCCAGCGCTCATTCTCCCCCAGCGCTCATTCCCCCATTGCTTTTCCCCATCACTCCCATCATTGCTTTTTCCTCATCACTCCCATCATTGCTTTTCCCTCATCACTCCCATCTTTGCTTTTCCCCATCACTCCCATCATTGCTTTTGCCCATTGTTTTTCCCCATTACTCCCATCATTGCTTTTCCCACTTACTGCCATCATTGCTTTTCCCCATTACTCCCATCATTGCTTTTCCCCATTGCTTTTCCCATTACTCCCATCATTGCTTTTCCCCATTATTGCCATCATTGCTTTTCCCCATTGCTTTTCCCCATTACTGCCATCATTGCTTTTCCCCATTGCTTTTCCCCATTACTGCCATCATTGCTTTTCCCCATTGATTTTCCCATTGCTTTTCCCCATCGCTCTCCTGCACACAACACACACCACACACACACACACACACACCACCTCTCACCTGTCCGCAGCATCACCAGCGCCCGCACTTCCTCACTCTGAAAGAGCAGGCCGCTGAATGATGACGTCATCCAGCGGCGCTGCTCTCTGTGTCAGAGAAAGGAAGCGCGGGCGGCAGCGGCAGCAGGAGATGAGGTGAGTATGCCCGGCGCCGGCATCTCTCTGTGGTACCGCTCATTAAGCTTATGAATATGGTCGCCACGCCTATGAGAGGAGTGGCGTCCATATTCATGACCTTAATGACCGGTACTACAAGTGACTGGGATTTCACATGCGGTGTTTCTCGCATGTGAGATCCCAGCCGAGGGCCGCAAAGTATGGTACAGGGCCCATGAGGTGGGGGCCGCAAAGTAGTGTCCCGAGGGCCGCAAGTTTGAGACCCCTGCTCTAGTATATAACGGGCCCCATAAATGCAGCTCCAGTGTCTGTTTTCCCCCTTTTACAATGTTCCAGTATATGATGGGCCCCATGGATGCTGCTCCAGTGTCTCTGATCTGCTCCATTTAGAATGCTCCAGTATATGATGGGCCCATGGATGATGCTCCAGTGTATGATGGCCCAATATAATGCTCCATTTATAATGGGTCCCATTTAGAATGCTCTAGTATATAATGGGCCCCATAAATGCAGCTCCAGTGTCTGTTTTCCCCCTTTTACAATGCTCCAGTATATGATGGGCCCCATGGATGCTGCTTCAGTGTCTGATCTGCCTCATTTAGAATGCTCCAGTATATGATGGGCCCCATGGATGATGCTCCAGTGTATGATGGCCCAATATACTGCTCCATATATAATGGGCCCCATTTTGAATGCTCCAGTGTATAATGGACCCCGTAGATGCTGCTGCAGTGTCTGATGTCCCCCATTTTGAATGCTCCAGTGTATGATGGGCCCTGTAGATGCTGCTCCAGTGTCTGATGTCCCCCATTTAGAATGCTCCAGTGTATGATTGGCCCTTTCTATGATGCTCAAGTGTATGCTGTGCCCCATATATAATTCTCCAGTGTATAATGCTCCCCATATATTGCTCCAAATACTGCAAAAAATGAAATACCTCTCCTCGTTGTGCACTGCTCTACTCTGTACTCCTCAGCGTCACCATTTTATAGCTCTCTGCACTTGGACTGTTTAGGCAGAGGGCATACAGACGTGACGTCATCGCGCTCTCTAACATGAATGTCACTGTCAAGAAACGCGGAAGACGTCACAGCGGTGGAGCATGGAGAGGTAAGTATTGCAAGTACTGGGGCCCTGAGCAAGCAGGGGGGCCGACTCGTGGGCGACGGCACTGGCACAGGGCCCCTCATAGTACGCAGTTGTGTCTGATGGGGAGTGGGCCCTCACACCGTCAGAGACACTTTTTTGTACTATGAGGGGCCCTGTGCCAGTGCCGTCGCCCATGAGTCGGCCCCCACATCTGCTTAGGGAACTGGCACTTGCCCGGGTGCGCCAGGTGCTGACGCTGGCCTTGGGGGGGTATTTGTAGGTTTTGTAGTCCGTCCACGCTTGCAAGTGCATGTTCATTAAATGTCTAAGCAAGCAACTGGTATTCAAATTTCTGATAATTTTCCCTCGGCTAAAGGTCCTTCCGCACTTCTTACAGATAACCTTTGCCTCATCAATAGGATTTTGGTCAAAAAAGTGCCACACTGGACACTTCCTACTATGGTATAAATTTTCAGGGCTTGCACACTGTGCTAATTTGACGTCTGGTCAAGCTGTCCTGCAACTCTTTTTGTTTTTTTTAACACGTTTTTGTACTGCTGCTGGCCTGCCAGATAACCGCTGCTGCGATGTCGATGCCTTCTGCGGATCCTTCTCCTCTTCTGAGCTATTGCCAGTGGCACCCTCTTTCCCCAATAGATGCCAATCCGGGTGAACAACTGGGTCATCCATCACCTCCTCTTCTATTTCATCTGCACCTTCCTCTGTGTCACCGTGTAAGGTGGTATAGTGTGCGGGAAGGGGCACCTGAGTTTCATCAGGGTCAGATTCTGGCTCAGTAGACTGCGAGGGAAATGTAGTCCTCTGGGTGAATGTACCAGCAGAATCATATAGCAGTGGCTGTGCATCAGTGCACTCCCTCTCTGATTAATCTTGGACTGGGGAATCCGGTATTCAACTTGATAACCCAGGCATGGTATGTGAAAAGAGCTCCATGGAGAAATCTGAAGTGTGGGCTGCCGCATCCTTCACTTTTGGTGAGGGTGAAGCACACAAGGAAAGGTGTTGTTCCTGACCAGGAGCCTGCACTGACGACTCAGTGCTTGCATTTTTTGAAACTTCAGAAGAGGAGGCGATAGAGCTGGAGGCTGTTTCGGCAACGTAAGCCAAAACCTGTTCCTGATGCTCCGGCTTTAAAAGCAGTTAACCTACTCCCAGTAAAGGGAGCCTTCCAGGCCTTCTTGAGCCAGATGATGATGCCGGCTCAACACCTCATGCCTTAGGTATTGTGCTTATGGCACTTACAGCAGATGCACCACCACCACCATCAGTACCAGCTGGCCCCCCACGCCCACGTCCGCGGCCTCTTCCACCATACCTCCTCATTTTTGTGAAAATGTACCCAAAATACCAGCAGATATGTTGCTGTATCATAAGCATACAGCTGTATACAGTCTATGGATAATTGTAAATCTCCGTATATATTTCAGGAGTCACACACAGACGCTCTCAGGCCAGTATGTATTACACCCGAATATAAAAAGTAGAAAAAAGGTAATATATTAGAAGCATACAGCTGTATACAGTGTTGGGGTAATTGTAAATCTCCATATATTTTGCCAGAGTCAGACACAGGCTCTCACAGGCTCAGTATGGATCACACCAGAATATAAAAAGTAGAAAAAGGGTAATGTATCAGAAACGTACAACTGTTTTGGGGCAATTTTTAAATCTCTATCTATATTTCCTGAGTAACAGACAGACTCTCACAGGCTCAGTATGAATCACACCAGAATTTAAAAAGCAGATCCGCAAGAAATAATCACACATTGGTGGTGGGTGGAGGAGGACTTTCTGGCAAAAAGGGTACTCTATCAGCAGATACCAGGTATATATAGTATAGTGAAAATATTCTAAATTTCCGTATATATTTCAGGAGACAGACACGCTCTCAGGCTCAGTTGTTGTGAATGTGCTAGAGATGGTTTCTGAGCAGAGGCTCCCTCTGGTGGTTACAGACAGTACTGAACCTTCCAGTGAGGAATGGCAATCTGGGATCACTGACTGGACTGATATAAGGGAGGTTCCCTCCCATGATGGTTGTCGGTGATCAATTGTTCTTGTCTCAATTTTGGTTCCTGGTTCATTTGGAAGTTTGCTGGAGTCTTGCCTGCGTCTGCTGCTTTCAGATAAGATATTTTTGCTTTTCTTTTTGTGCTTGCTTTTTTGCTTTTTGCATAGTTTTCTGCACTTTTGGAGTTCAGCCGGGTCCCCTCCTGGGGCCTGTGCTCCTCTCAGTTTATCTGTAGCCACTGTTATTTGTTCTTTTGCTTTTTCCTGTTTTTCAGTGGCTGCGGCTTGGTTTTGTTACACCAGAGATCTGATTTAGGTGGATGAGATCGTGTGATCTCAGGTGTTTTTGCAATCAGAAGTGTTGGTATTTTTAGGGGTTTTTTTTGGATTGCAGTCAGAATTCTTTCCTGTACTTTTCTGTCTGGACAGATTGGGCCCCATCGTTTGCTCATTCTATTTTCTGTCTGTGTCCGTGCTTTCTTCTTGTCTAACCGCCATTACATGTTTGGGGGCTTCCTATTTTCTTTGGGGATCTGCTCCGGGGCAGATAGCTTTCCTCTTTCTGCCTTTAGGTGTAGTTATCTCTCAGGCTGTGACGAGGCGTCTAGGATCAACGTAGGAACGCTCCACGGCTACCTCTAGTTGTGTGGTTAGTTCAGGTTACTGCAATCCAATAGGTTCCAGCCTCTCTGGTGTATTACCGTTTTTGCTATTTTTCCTCAGGTACCTAAACATAACACTCAGTATGGATTAAACAATAATATAAAAAGATGAAAAAGGGGTACTGTATCACCAGATAGCAGGTATATATAGTATGTTGAAAATATTGGTAATCTCCGTATATATTTCAGGAGGCAGACACTGATGCTCTCAGGCTCAGTATGCATTACGCAATAATATAAAAAGAAGAAAAAAAGGTACTGTATCACCAGATAGCAGGTATATATAGTATGTTGAAAATATTGGAAATCTCCGTATATATTTCAGGAGGTAGACACTGACGCTCTCAGGCTCGGTATGCATTACACAATAATATAAAAAGATGAAAAAGGGGTACTGCATCACCAGATACCAGGTATATATAGTGTGGTTAAATTATTGGAAATCTCCGTATACATTTCAGGAGTCAGACAAAGATGCTGGCAGGCTCAGTATGGATTAGACAAGAATATAAAAAGCAGATCCGCAAGAAATAATCACACATGTGGGCCAATGTTCCAGGTGTCAATGATGCACTTAGAGTGGTGGGTGGAGGAGGACTTTCTGGAAAAAAGTGTAATGTATCTCAAGCGTACAGCTGTATAAAGTCTAGCGGTCATTGCAAATTTCGCTCTCAGGCTCAGTATAGATTACACAAGAATATAAAAAATATAGGAAGGGAAATGTATCAGAAGCATACAGCTGTAGATAGTGTTGGGGTAATTTTAACTATCTATATATATATTTCCAGAGTCACACAAAGACTGTCACAGGCTCAGTATGGATTAGACCAGAATATAAAAAGTAGAAAAAGGGAAATGTATCAGAAGCGTACAGCTGTATACAGTGTTGGGGTAATTTTAAATATCTGTATATATTTCCAGAGTCACACAAAGACTGTCACAGGCTCAGCATGGATTAGACCAGAATATAAAAAGCAGAAAAAGTTTACTGTATCAGAAGCATACAGCTCTAGACAGTGTTGGGGTAATTTTAAATATCTGTATATATTTCCAGAGTCAGACAAAGACTGTCACAGGCTCAGAATGGATTACACCAGAATATAAAAAGTTGAAAAAGTGTACTGTATCAGAAGTTTATAGCTGTATACAGTGTTGGGGTAATTTTAAATATCCGTGTATAATTCCAGAGTCAGACAAAGACTCTCACAGGCTCAGTATGGATTACACCAGAATATAAAAAGTAGAAAACGGGAAATGTATCAGAAACGTACAGCTGTAGACAGTGTTGGGGTAATTTTAAACATCCGTATATATTTCCAGAGTCAGACAAAGACTGTCACAGGCTCAGAATGGATTACACCAGAATATAAAAAGTTGAAAAAGTGTACTGTATCAGAAGTTTATAGCTGTATACAGTGTTGGGGTAATTTTAAATATCCGTGTATAATTCCAGAGTCAGACAAAGACTCTCACAGGCTCAGTATGGATTACACCAGAATATAAAAAGTAGAAAACGGGAAATGTATCAGAAACGTACAGCTGTAGACAGTGTTGGGGTAATTTTAAACATCCGTATATATTTCCAGAGTCAAATAAAAACTCTCACAGGCTCAGTATGGATTATACCAGAATATAAAAAGTAGAAAAAGGGAAATGTATCAGAAGTGTACAGCTGTAGACAGTGTTGGGATAATTTTAAATATCCGTATATATTTCCAGAGTCAGACAAAGACTGTCACAGGCTCAGTATGGATTACACCAGAATATAAAAAGCAGAAAAAGTGTACTGTATCAGAAGCGTACAGCTGTATATAGTGTTGGGGTAATTTAAAATGTCCGTATATATTTCCAGAGTCAGACAAAGACTGTCACAGGCTCAGTATGGATTACAGCAGAATATAAAAAGTAGAAAAAGGGTAATGTATTAAAAGCGTACAGCTGTATACAGTGTTTGGGTACTTTTAAATGTTCGTATATACAGTATTTCAGTCTCAGTAAGCCAGTCCAGACTCTACGCTACAGGAAACTAGATGGATACACACTGAAAGTAGAGTGATTGCAGAAATTTGGGAATTCCTAACCACGGTAAAACCTCCCGGTTGAATTCTCAGAGGCGATGCTGACCCTCAGTTACTTTATCTGTGTAGACAGCAAAAACGGTTCTTTGTGAAGAAAGGGTTGCTGTATAGCAGTAGCGTTGATCCCATCACCGTTATTCATCTCCATCAAATTGTGATGCCAAGGAGAGATGTAGACATGGTCCTCACTGCCTATCATGATCAATCTGGTCACATTGTAGTGCTAAAGACAGAAGCCACAGGCTGTAGGTGATTCTATTGGATTGGCATGAGAGGAGACATTGAAAAATGTTGCCAGGAATGTCACTAGTGTTGAGCGATACTTTCCGATATTGTGAAATATCGGATCGGATTGGATCAGACCGATACTCAGATATTGCCGATTCCGATACCGGAAACCAATGCAAGTCAATGGGACAGAAATATCGGAATTAAAATAAACCCTTTCTTTCCTTGTAGGTTAATTTTACATGAAGGAAAACAACTAAGAATAATGTAGAATGTATTGGGGGAGGTGGAGGAGACATTAAAGGCATAGAGGTTTAGCCTAATCAAATGGAATAGCAGGAATAAAAAAAAAATTTTAAGACGTTCGGAGTTGCAAAGAAATTGACTATGTTGTTAACCTTTTTTCTATTTTGGCACATATGTATGTTTCACTACTTACATGCTCTTCACCTTCTTTTTTACTTCTCCCACACTTTCTCCTTCATGATCCTCAGCAGCAGCATCTTTTTCATCAACTTCTTCTTCACCTTATTTATCTTCTTCTTCTTCACCTTCTTCACCTTCTTCCTCTTATTCTTTTTTTTTTACATTCTTCATATTCTTCATATTCAACTAATATTCTTCTTCATATTCTACTTCTTCATCTTCTTCCTATTAATCTTCATTATATTCTTATTTGTGACAGGCATTCCTGTAGTTGTTATCTCTAAAAGTTTGAAGATTACACCTTCCGTTCTTGCTGTCACAAAAGATTTACAACAGTATTTGTCCGCGTTCAGTTTGGCCTGCAGTAGCAGGCATTTTCCAGGGGCACCACGAGGAGGAACAGACTCACCCCCATACACTGCTTAGTCTTCTTCTGCTTATAATTTAGAGCATATATTTTGCTCTGATTTTTTTGTGTTATGCTTACTGTTCTTCTGCTTTTTGTTCTTCTGCTTTTTGTTCTTCTGCTTCTTGGTCTTCTGCTTCTTGTTCTGTATCTTGTTGGTTGTCTTCATGTTCTTTGTCCTCTTGGTCATCTTTTTCTGGGTAATCTTTTTGATCTTCTTTGGGGTGGTGTTCAGGCTCGTCGTCTTCATGGTCGTCATCCTTGAGGTCATCGTCTTCTTCGGGGTGGTCTTCAGGGTCGTCGTCTTCAGGGTCATCGTCTTCGGGGTGGACTTCAAGGTTGTCGTCTTCAGGGTCGTCGTCAGGGAGATCCAGAGTGATTACCAAAAACCATTTAAAAAATCTTCAACTTGGAAATGTAGCAGAAGGTACAACAAGGCTGAGTAACTGCCGAGAACCAGCTGACGGTACTGGAACCCGGATGGGTAGCATAAGGTACAATAGCCAATGGAACTAACGAGGACCAGCTGACTGTGCTGGAACCCGGAGGGGCAGCAGAAGCAACAGAGCCAATGGCACTACATAGAACCAGTTGACGGTACTGGACCACGGTTACTAAGCAGGAGGTACCTGTGCTAGAAAGCACTACCAAGGACCAGCAGACTTTGCTGGAACTCGGATACCGAGATGGAGGCACCTAGGCCTAAGGCACTGCCGAAACCAGCTGACGGTACTGGAACCCGGATGGGTATCAGAAGTTACCCATGAAAACCAAAGTTGCAAGGCCGCGAGCCGGCCACAGTTACCGAATCCCACAGTCCTACAGGAGGTGCTTGTACTATTGGCACTACGGAAACAGCCTTTACTTCCATATCCCACAGCCCACGTAGTAAGCACCTAAACTGCAGGCACCATAGAGTCGGCTAACCCGACCGCAACACGACAGGACAACATATTGGAGGCAAAGTGACGTTGACACTGGCCGGAAACAGCTGGCATGCTGTAACCTGGCTGGGCAGGAGCGGGTACCCGTGCAAAAGACACTGCCGAGAGCCAGCTGACGGTACTGGAACCCGGAGGGGCAGCAGAAGGAACAGAGCCAATGGCACTAATGAGGACCAGCTGACGGTACAGGACCACGGTTACTAAGCAGGCGGTACCTGTGCTAGAAAGCTGTTATGTTTAGGTAGCTGAGGAGAAAAAGCAAAAACGGCAATACACCAGAGAGGCTGGAACCTATTGGATTGCAGTAACCTGAGCTAACCACACAATTAGAGGTAGCCATGGAGCGTTCTTACGTTGATCCTAGACGCCTCGTCACAGCCTGAGAGATAACTACACCTAAAGGCAGAAAGATGAAAGCTATCTGCCCCGGAGCAGATCCCGAAAGAAAATAGGAAGCCCCCAAACATGTAATGGCGGTTAGACAAGAAGAAGCACTGACACAGACAGAAAATAGAATAAGCAAACGCTGGGGCCCAATCTGTCTAGACAGAAAAGTACAGGAAAGAATTCTGACTGCAATCCAACAAAAAACCCTAAAAAATACCAACTCTTCTGATTGCAAAAACACCTAAGATCACACGATCTCCACCACCTAAATCAGATCTCTGGTGTAACAAAACTAAGCCGCAGCCACTGAAAAAACAGGAAAAAGCAAATGAACAAATAACAATGGCTACAGATAAACTGAGAGGAGCACAGGCCCCAGGAGGGGACCCGGCTGACCTCCAGAAAAGTGCAGAAAATTATGCAAAGAGCAAGCACAAAAAGAAAAGCAGAAAATATCTTATCTGAAAGCAGCAGATGCATGCAAGACTCCAGCAAACTTCCAAATGAACCAGGAACCACAATTGAGACAAGAACAATTGATCACCGGCGACCATCATAGGAGGGAACCTCCCTTATATCAGTCCAGTCCGTGATCCCAGATTGCCAATCCTCGCTGTAAGGTTCAGTACTGTCTGCAACCACCAGAGGGAGCCTCTGCTCAGAAACCATCACCAGCACATTCATAACAGAAAGCACTACCAAGGACCAGCAGACGTTGCTGGAACTCGGATACCAAGATGGAGGCACCTAGGCCAAAGGCACTGCCGAGAACCAGCTGACGGTACTGGAACCCGGATGGGTGGCATAAGGTACAATAGCCAATGGAACTAACAAGGACCAGCTGACTGTGCTGGAACCCGGGGGGGCAGCAGAAGGAAAAGAGCCAATGGCACAACCGAGAACCAGCTGACGGTACTGGACCACGGTTACTAAGCAGGAGGTACCTGTGCTAGAAAGCACTACCAAGGACCAGCAGACGTTGCTGGAACTCGGATACTGAGATGGAGGCAACTAGGCCAAAGGCACTGCCGAGAACCAGCTGACGGTACTGGAACCCGGATGGGTATCAGAAGTTACCCATGAAAACCAAAGTTGCAAGGCCGCGAGCCAGCCACAGTTACCGAATTCCACAGTCCTAAGGGGGTGCTTGTCCTATTGGCACTACGGAAACAGCCTTTACTTCCATATCCCGCAGCTCACATAGGAAGCACCTAAACTGCAGGCACCATAGAGTCGGCTAACCCGACCGCAACACGACAGGACAACGTATTGGAGGCAAAGTGACGTTGACACTGCACGGAAACAGCTGGCGTGCTGTAACCTGGCTGGGCAGGAGGGAGTACCCATGCCAAAGACACTGCTGAGCAGCAACTGGCGATGTTGGAGCCCAGGGAAGAGAGTAGAATCAGAGTGGAGGCAGAGGCCTAATTTGACCAAGTTTAAAATCTGTACTTGTGTGAGTGTGGACAGAGCAGGAGACATTACCAGCTACACAGCTGGGGATCAGCTGACATTACTGAACCCCAATAACACAGGAGCATATGTTGACTGTGCAGACGGCACTTCCGAGCAGCAACTGGCAGTGTTGGAACCCAGGGATTAGAGAAGAATCAGAGTGGAGGCAGAGGCCTAATTGGACCAAGTTTAAGTGTGAGTGTGGACAGAGCAGGAAAAGTTGCCAGCTACACAGCTGGGGATTAGCTGACATTACTGAACCCCAATAACACAGGAGCATATGTTGACTGTGCAGACGGCACTTCCGAGCAGCAACTGGCAGTGTTGGAGTCCAGGGATGAGAGTAGAATCAGAGTGGAGGCAGAGGCCTAATTGGACCAAGTTTAAAATCTGTACTTGTGTGAGTGTGGACAGAGCAGGAGACATTGCCAGCTACACAGCTGGGGATCAGCTGACATTACTGAACCCCAATAACACAGGAGCATATGTTGACTGTGCAGACGGCACTTCCGAGCAGCAACTGGCGGTGTTGGAGCCCAGGGATGAGAGTAGAAACAGAGTGGAGGCAGAGGACAAGTTGGAGCAAGTTTAAACTCTGGACTTGTGTGATTGTGGACAGAGCAGGAAAAGTTGCCAGCTACACAGCTGGGATCAGCTGACATTACTGAACCCCAATAACACAAGAGCATATGTTGACTGTGCAGATGGCACTTCCGAGCAGCAACTGGCGGTGTTGGAGCCCAGGGTCAAGGAGGGTGTAGGCTGAGGCCTAATGAGAGCAAGTTTAAAATCGGATGTGTTTTCTAATTGGATGGAGCAGGACTTATTGCATTACACACAGCAGGGTAACAGCAGGCGTTACTGAACCCCACAAACACAGGAGCGAGTGTTTTTCTCTGTGCATACAGCACTTCTGAGCAGCAACTGGCGGTGTTGGAGCCCAGGGTCAAGGAGGGTGTAGGCTGAGGCCTAGTGTGAGCAAGTTGAAAATCTGATGTGTTTTCAAATTGGATGGAGCAGGACTTATTGCCGGACACAGCAGGGGATCAGCTGGCGTTACTGAACCCCACAAACACAGGAGCTAGTGTATTTCTCTGTGCATACAGCACTTCTGAGCAGCAACTGGCGGTGTTGAAGCCCAGGGTCAAGGAGGGTGTAGAAATCACATATAGAGTAGTTGCCTTGTTCCACGGCACTTTAAAATGTATATACTCCAAACAAGAGAGACGTAAGCTTTACTAACATAAAATGATGAATTTTATTCAAAAATATTGAAATAAAGACATTTAAAATATAAGCGCATATATGCACATGGCGACAACAAATACAACTCAAAAAACCAACATAGGGTATAGGGGTTGAAATGAATGCATACAAGTACATTTCATAATCCATTAAGGCTGCCTAAGGAACTGTATGTACACCTGTAATATAGTGCAGACAATGCATGTAGGACTAGTCATCATCATCATTATAAGTTATATGTGACAGTAAAAAATACACTCATTGAGGACAACTCTTAGTTCACACCCCATATATTAAAGGTCCCTCATGTAATCCTGATAATATGGCGCAATAATCATGCATAACCTAGAAAAAGTGCATCGTGCATAGTGAAAATTGATATGTATGCCTGCAAGTGCAGGTGAAACAATGCCAACGGATAGAAAAGGTATATGCTATCTATGTATCAGAGTGCATAGCCACTGATGGCGAATGGCGATATAATACTCTACCTCAATAAAGGCTGCGGCACTACTCACGCACATTTCGCTTGTAGCTTGTTGAAGAGGGGAAATGCATGTATGCTTGCGCGTCGATATTGCCGCCCAGACTGCCTTCCTGCTCTGACGCGTCGGGTAGGGGAGCGGTTAGGCGTCATATGAGGCTGACTTACAGTGACGTTGCGCAGCGTTCGTCAGCGGTAGCGCCGCTACAAAGCCACCATCATGACTGATTTCCTCTATAAACATGCACCTATGAGCAACCATACACGCACGTCCCCTATTGAAGAAGCTAAAAGCGAAACGCGCGTGAGGGGTACCTTAGCCTTTATTGAGGAACAGTATTATATCGCCATTCGCCATCAGTCGCTATGCACTCTGATACCTAGAAAGCATAAACCTTTTCTATCCGTTGGCGTTGTTTCACCTGCACTTGCAGGTATACATTGCTATTTTCAATATGCACGATGCACTTTTTATAGGTTATGCATAATTATTGAGCCTTATTATCAGGATTAGATGCCGGACCTTTCATATATGGTGTGTGAACTAAGAGTTGTCCACAATAAGTGTATTTTTTACTGTCACATTTATAAGTAATGATGATGATTAGTCCTACATCCATTTTCTGCACTATATTACAGGTGTACATACCGTTCCTTAGGCAGCATTAATGGATTATGAAATGTACTTGTATGCATTCATTTGAACCCAAATACCCTATGTAGGCTTTTTTGGTTGCATTTGTAGTCGCCATGTGCATATATGCGCTTATAATTAAAATGTCTATTTTTTCATATTTAGGACTACAATTCATCATTTTATGGTTGTAAAGCTTCCGTTTTTCTTGTTTGGAGCATATCAATCAGGGTGTAGGCTCAGCCCTATGTGGAGCAAGTTTGACAACTGATGTTGTGTGCATGTGGAGGGAGCAGGAAACTTATTGCCGGACACACAGCAGGGGAACAGCTGGCGTTACTGAACCCCACTAACACAGGAGCTTGTGTATTTCTCTGTGCAGATGGCACTTCTGAGCAGCAACTGGCAGTGTTGGAGCCCAGGGAGTACAGTTCAGATGGTAGAAACATGAACAGAACAGGAGACATGGATACTGTTGCCAACCAATTATTTAATCTGAAACCGGACAGGCAAATTCAGGCGAGATCCAGGCCTTGTTCATTTTCAGAAAAGTAAGCCGGTCAACGTTATCGGAGGATAGTCACATGCGACGGTCTGTTAGTACACCACCTGCGGCACTAAAGACGCGCTCCGATAATACACTAGCAGCAGGGCAAGCCAGCACCTCCAATGAATACTGGCTAAGCTCTGGCCATGTATCCAGCTTAGAGACCCAAAACTTGAAGGGGGAAGAGCCGTCTGGGAGTACACTGAGAGGGCAAGACATGTAGTCTGTCACCATCTGACGGAATCGTTGCATCCTGCTGACTGGAGCCGTCTGTGATAGTGTAGACATTTGTGGTGGGGACACAAAACTTTGCCACATTTGGGCCATACTGGTCTTGCCTTGTGCAGAGGCTCTGCTTCCTCCACTGCCTCGACGCACAGAGCTGCTTTGGAAAGCACTAGCAGCACTGCTCTCGGCTGGAATGGAGAACATGATGGAATGCACCAGTGTGTCTTGGTACTCCCGCATTTTACACTCTCGGTTCAACGGTGTTATGAGGCTTTGTAAGTTGTCCCGGTAGCAAGGGTCTAGGAGGGTGTACACCCATTAATCAGACGAGGTGAGAATGTGGGCGATGCGGCGGTCATTTCTCAGGCACTGCAGCATGAAATCAACCATGTGCTGCAGACTCCCAACTGGCCAAGAAACGCTGTCTCCAGCAAGAGGCGTCATCTCTGCCTGCTCTGCATCACCCCACCCTCGCTCTACATACTGACTACTAGAGCATTGTGTACCTCCCTCCTCTGAAGAGATGTCTTCCTCCTCCATTGACTCCTCCTCATCCTCCTCACAAAGTGTCCCCTGCCTAGGCCTTTGTGAGGAACCACGTTGTGCAGACTGTCCAGAAGCTGATGGCATTTGGGACTCCTCATCCTCCACCTCTCCAAAACCTCATCCCTTAGTGCTTGCAGTGTTTTTTGGAGCAGGCAGATAAGGGGGACAGTCATGCTGACTAGTGCATCATCTGCACTCACCATCCATGTGGAATCATCTAACGCACGCAAAACGTGCAGATGTCCTTCATAGAGGCCCACTCAGTGGTGGTGAAGTGTGAACGGTGCGAAGTGCGACTTGTTTGTGCCTGATGCAGCTGGTACTCCATTACTGCTGCCTGCTACTCACACAACTGCTCCAACATATGTAAGTGGAATTCCACCTGGTGGGTAGGTCACATATGATGCGATTTTCCGGAAGGCGGAATCGGCGTTGCAGAGCTGCAATGCGCGATCTGGCCATGCTGGAAAGCCGCAAGTGAGCGCACTTTATGCGGACCTTGTGCAACAGTGCATCAAGATCCGGAGAGTCCCTCAAAAAACTCTGCACGACCAAGTTGAGCACATGTACCAGACATGGTATGTTAGTGAGGTTGCCTAGGCCCAGAGCTGCCACCAGATTTCGGCCATTGTCACACACCACCAAGCCTGGCTGGAGATTCGCTGGCACATAAGGAAACCCACGCCTCCACCATGTCTGTTGCCAGAGCGAGGAGTGTGGGTGAAGTGGAGGCCACCGTAACTCAGTGCAGCAGGGGAGGTCGTGTCATGGGACGTCAGCCAGGTCTCAGTGAGGGCTAGGAAGGAGAGGTTGCGGGAGGTAAAGAGATCGTGGGTCACGTGGAGCTTGTTGCAGACGGAGCGGGCATTCCAGAGTGCTCCAGAGAGAGGAAGCTGGGGGGTAGGGGTCAGTGCCACAGGTTTTAAGTGTGAGGGATTGCGGTAGTTTCTCTTACTGTGAGAAGTGTAGGGGTGAGGATTAGTGGGATGTATGGGGCAGTGGGGACCAGGATTGGGGGATATGTCGCCAGCAGTGAGAAGAAGCAGAGAAAGGGAAAGCAGATGGGTGAAGGAGAGTGAGCGGTTGACGTTATATTTTAGTGGGAGAGGTCTGAGGTTAAGAAGCAGGTCTGCAGATGAGGCGATGTGGGGGTAGGAGAGAGGGGGAGACAGTTATTTGGTTCGAGCTTGCAGGGGTTTGGAGGTAGCGAAGGAGAGTGAAGATTAGTGGAGCACAAACGGTGAGGGCAATTGTGAACATGGCTAAAGAGCAGGGTAAAAGAAAGGCAAGTAAAATTAGAAGACAGAGATTAGTAATGTTACAACAGTAGAATAAAGGAGCAATTATATGAAACCTCTTGTTGCCAGAGGGAAGGTAGGCAGCCTGGTTGGGAGCAGTAGTCCGTACTGTGCTGCAGCAGGGACGCAGTATCCACTGCTCCTTTATTCTACTGTTGTAACATTACATTCACCCTGGAAGTGACTACATTTGCCATTAAGTACCTATACAGGGTAGCTGATGAAGGTCATGAGACCGAAACATTCCTCCCTGTATACTACATGGATTTGGATTTAATTAAATTCTAATTATTTACTATTTATCACAAGTTGAGTGCAGAGTTTTTTTCTTTATTTATATTGGCTTGGGCCCCTACTCTTGCACCACTCACTTAAGGCTCTGCATACGTATTTCTGTAAGTAACACTTAAAATAATGTCACATCTGACCAAGGCCATATCTGACCTGCTCCATTCAACTTATACCATTCAAATGTCCAAGAAATGAAGCCAGGGGAGAAAAAAAAGAAAAAACAGGGGGAGATTTACAGCGGGGCAGATGGAGGAAAAGGCTTATGAGGAGGGTCAAAGGGGCCCAAAAAAATGTATTCAGAAATCTGAATAGCTACATGGAAATTTAAAAACAGGGAAAAAGCAGCACGTACCATTAAAACAAAAAAGGATACAAGGATTCTGGGTGCAGTGGGTAATTTTGGGGAAAAAAGGGGGTTCAGACTACCATTAAAACAAAAAAAAGACATAGATTCTGGTTCTTGGGTATTCGGATAGAGAGGTGGTTCAGACTACCAATAAACAGAAAAAGGAGTACATAGGATTCGGGGTCAGTGGGGATTCTGGGTAGAAGGTGGTTCAGCTACCATTAAAACAAAAAAAGGAAATACATAGGGTTCTGGGGGGTAGTGGGATTCTGGATAGAGAGGGGGCAACGTACCCTTAAAACGAAAAAAGGAGTACATAGGGTTCTGGGTCGTGGTATTCTGATAGAGGGTGGTTCAAACTACCGTTAAAACAAAAAAAAGGGTACATAGGATTTTGGGGTGCGGGGTTTCTGGAAGAGAGGTGGTTCAGACGTACCTGTGGGGAAATAGAGGATCAGCCGACGCATAAGGGAATAACCATGCCTATCATTCTTATATT